>JAHWFP010111588.1:0-23895 GCA_023313725.1 Lithobius niger
ATAGTCCAAAAGGCGGAAGTTACGTCACACCTCACATGACTGATATGAAATTGTGGGATGCATCAGCCACAAAGGTCCGAATAGCTGCTTGATTACCATTAATTTTGAGTGCGCGTTTACTAACTACGGATGGAGCTATCACTCGCGTCAAAAGATTACTCACCTTCCACTCAACAAACAATGACAGTGTGGCTTATTTAATTTGTTAGAATGTGTGTTAGATAAGTTTTAGAACAAAGGATAAAATGCAAGTTTACAATTAGAAACATACTGTGTACAAGCAGGCTGTGAAGTAGTTTGTCGGACTCTTGCCTCTCTTTTGGACACTAAAAAGTTGTGTTGAGCTATGGTTGGGCTTACCGTATTGGAGGTACCAAACTATTTTCAATATTTGTTGGCTTTGTCTGGGTGGTTTCGGTAGGACCTAATGGACTCCCATCATCTTATGACGAGAAAAAAAGCGCAATTCTCGATCAAAAACTGACCACTAACAACTTACATTCAAAGGTGTTAGTAATACCGTAAATCGCGTATTAAACGCCCAGTTAATGCTAATGCACAGCCACCTAAAATGCTTGTTTGAAGGTCAAAATTCGTAATAAACTGTTGTTGACGCCCATCGTTTAAAAATAATCGATATTCAGTGGAAAATTTAACTAAATCTTATTCAATTTTAACAAAATCAATGTTTTATCCACTTAAATCTTGGTTTTTCTGTGTCCAAATTAAGTAAAAACTTCATACATTTAACAAAATCAACTTTTAATCCAACACGATTCACGGGAGCGTTTGTAATCACGGAAAATTCAGAAATATTAGGCCTAACGATCGATCATTGACGGTGTGATCTGGATTCAGTCTAGCAAAAACACAATGCCTTTATTCTCATTTATTCACAAATTTAGTTTATTAAATTATCCTCCTTCCAATATCTAACATAATTCAAAGTTAAAACTAATTTACAATCACACCAACCTTGAAAACAACAACGCGATTCACAGCAGTGACGCACATTCTGTGTTGACGCAAATTTCCAAAAAAAAAATGATCCAGCTAACGCCCGAGATCCGACTGACGACGTAAAAAAACAACACCTTTTTTACATGGTCATTTCGGATCTCGGGCGTTAGCCGGATCACTTTTTTTTTGGAAATTTGCGTCAACACAGAATGAGCTTCACGGCCGTGAATCGCGTTGTTTTCAAGGTTGGTGGTGATTATAAATTAGTTTTAACTTTGAATTATGTTAGATATTGGAAGGAGGACAATTTAATAAACTAAATTTGTGAACAAATGAGAATAAAAGTATTGTGTTTTGCTAGACTGAATCTGCAGATCATGTACGTCAATGATAAGCCTAATCTTGTTTACAATCTTGTTCCACTCATGTTACCGAAAGTTTGTATGGTAAGAAATTAGTTTTAGCTACGAATTATGTTAAATTTTGGAAGAGAAAGTATACAAGAACCTAAATTTGTGAATTCTGGTGTTAATGCTAGATTGACTCCAGATCACGTACGCAAATGACTACATTATCGCCGACTTTCCGTGATAGAAAACTCCCTTCCTGGATAGAAATTAGTTTAGAAAATATATAATACTTGTTTTTAACGCCCACCCCCAATTTTAGACAAATTAATTTAACAAGCCCATCGGCGTTTAATACACGATTTACGGTATTAGCACTGTATCTCGTTCGGGTACAGTTATGACAGTAAGGAAGATTTTCACCCCTGACTTGTTGACTGGGTTTGCATGTTCCTTGATATTTTGTTAACGTGTTACATTTGATAAACGGTGCACCTTGTACTTATGCAATGGTACAGTCTGCACAGGCAGCGCGGACAAGCTCAGGCATAAAAGGGGCGTCACAACTTATCCCAGCTTCCCGTCGAGTTTAGGAAAATAATTACCGAGTACCATAACCCTAGACTACGGCAGACGACATAAGTGCGACTTGGGACAGCAAGTGTTTAAACCTGCTATTATTCACAAGGCTCTCAAAAGTTGAAGATGCCTGGATGAACATAACAGAGAAAATCTCACCATCCATACTGTTCAAAGCCTCTGATAATGTAACTCAGCAAGAGTATAAAATATCGAGGAATGCGCACACATCTTTAACAAATTGCATGACAATTAATTTTTATTTTCATATATAGCGTTGAACTCCAAATAAATATTTGCCAGATTTTTGTTTATATTCAAAAGCCCTTGCAATAAACTGTTCCTCGCTACAATCAACAGTTTCATGTTTTTTTTTTTCACGTTTTTACATTAAGGTAGTTACACTACATTACCCCAGATCTTGCTGTAGTTTGTAATGATGACCGGCATGAAGAAATAGCTTCGGATGGAAGGGATCAAGTTTTAAAGCCTGAAATAAAACAATTTCAAAAATGTTCTTCCAATATACGTAAGCATCTTAAAATGATTTACGGAATTTTGAACAATTTAAACAAAGGTTGATAGAACACAGAAATATACGTACCGTTAGTAAATACACTAAACTTTTTGGGTAATCTTTCAATTTCCTTAACACCAGGGCTAACTCAAATAAAAAATCAACATTGCTTGGCAGCAATTTTACAGCCTCCTCCAGCCTAAGACAGAAGCAAATAACATATCAAACGAATAATAATTAGTAAGCCATACGATACTTTGTCACCATTTGTACCTGAACAATTTAACTACCATAAGTACTTCTATTTAGAGTAAATGGATAGAAAAGGGATCCCCAATATTAGTGGTAAACAGCTGGGGAAGTTATTCGGAAAGTATGTAAATCTTATTTTATCAATGTGTCCTAGTGTTACCCTCAGTCCAAAACACAATCCAGCAAAGACCATTAACAGCCTACAAATTCAAGAATTATTTGGAATGAAAAACTTGGTGTGCTGAATCCGAACAATATAAAAATGTAACTTTTAATTAGATATCAAATCTAAGCTACACAAATCAATCAGAAATAGTAGAAATGGTAGTAAATGGAATTGAAACCTAACGTTAACCACCAAATTTTCATAGAACCGAAATGGCATTTGACTAAATTGCATTGTATTTCTAATAAATAATTCGACACAAGACACGGTTACATATACTGCTCTAAAATCTTCGGCACGACAAACAACTGTAGAAAACACAATATACACTAACTCCATTTGGAGCTTCCAGGGATCACCTTCCGGTTCGACCAAACTATGTTTAACCTTCCTCAGTGACAATTTGTACGCCACAAACGTAAAATGAAGTGAGAGAAAGTAGTTCTCACTATGGGCTGCTATTGAGAAAGGCCAAAACGTGAAGCTTTTAAACAACCGTTCCCTACTCCTCACTGATTGCAGCAGTGGTTAGCTTATCTTCCACTAACCCTTTAAAGACTGCATTTGAAATTTAAAAATTAGGGGCTTATATCTGTCTTATAGAAAAAAATCATAACTTCTTACCCGAAGCACCAAAATAAATACGCACAATCTCACAACGGGAAGGAAATCTGTCAATTTTCCGCAAATTTTCGACAGTTCACCTGGCGGATGATGAAATACGTCTCTCAATGTTTAAAATATTAAAGGTTTAACTCACTCAACTTGGGTTTGCACGTCGGCGAATTTACGAGCCTTTTCTCGGCTCTTCTTCAGGCCTTTAAAGTTATATACACTATTTACACATATTTCATGCAGATGTTTTTGGAGCACTACATCCCCTCCTTCTTCCTTGCTTGTTGTGGTCGAAAATTCGCCGACGTGCAAACCCAAGTTGACTGAGTTAAACCTTTGATATTTTAAACATTATGAAACCTCAACGTAACATGCCCATTTTCAATCTCAATGTTTCATCATCTTCCAGGTAAACTGTCGAAAATTTGCGGAAAATTGACAGATTTCCTTCCCGTTGTGAGATTGTGCATATTTATTTTGGTGCTTCGATTTTCCAATCTCTCGCAGTATTCAAACTTCTTACCCAATTGAGGTAAGGAAATGAAACTTGTGTCATTTTTTTCCTTAATGAACTAGCTTTCATATCGCATATTTAGTTATACTTGAATTAACTTGAGGGTTTCGATCTGGCCAACAGAAAAAGACCAATTTCACCTAGGGGGAGGGCAAAATTGGTTTCTATTGCCTAAGGGGAAAAATACACTGCCTGTAAATTAAATTGCATTAAGTTCCTGAGTGCTCTGTACCCTGGAGGATTTTAAACTCTCTAGATACGCCCAGATCAGACACCCACCTGCGCATGCGCGAGTCCGCGCGCGCAGGTCCTCCATAAATAGTGCTACGGCGTAAGCCAGCCATCTACTTTTCCTCTTGAAATGTCAACCATGATGGTGACTCGAGAGGGGAGGTCGGGTGGGTATTTACAGGTAGTGTATTTTTCCCCTTAGGCAATAGAAACCAATTTTGACCTCCCCCCAGGTAAAATTGGCCTTTCTAATTGCCGGGAAGAAAAATACACTACCTGTAAATTAAATTGCATTTACAGCAGACCTCGTCAGTATAGGTGGCGGGCACCATCATGACGGGTTCCCGAGGGCATGAGCTGGGTCCCCAGTGACAGAGTTGTGGTTGGTTAGTTGCAGACGCAACATTCTCTAGTCACGGCCGACTTTCTGCGCAAGGCAGTCGGAGTGGGGAGGGAACTTTCAATAGCCAAAGCGAGTTGGTGAGGAAGTTCAGGCGAGTTTTTCCAGAATCCACACTTGTTAGGTTTTCGGTTTGATGGTTTAACATTTTTGGCTGATTTGCGGTAGGTTCAACGGGATGTCAATGAGCGCGAGATGCGGAGTAAGGTTCATGAAGATTTAGCACATTGGTGTTGAGGTGTGTGTTGAGAAATTCGAGCCACAGAAGGTGTGAAGTCGCAGACCATTGAGAAATCAGAATCAAAGATTCAGATGTTAACAGAGTGTTCAGGGAACAGTGCATTGGCTGTGTGTTTTGATTTGGGGAAGCAGTTAAGCTGGTTGAAGAGGGTATTGTGATCGATGACGGATGAAGCGTAAGGTGGGCTTTAGTGATTTGAATAATGCGAGTAATGTTGCAGAGTGGTGAAGGGTCAATGAGATGTTGTTCCCCAGAGTCATTGAGATTGGAGCAGACGATTAGGAAGTGGAACGTAGTATGTGGGTGAACCAAGGGAACCTTAGAAGGACAGCATGTGAAGGGGCGAATTACCGAGCACACTGCCATGAGTGTAAAGTTGTGAGGATAAGGATCCATTGAGTGCAGAGTGGAGAAGATCGTCGATGTTCAGTTTGACTCTGTGTGAGTGCGAAATTGCCACACATATGGGTGAGGAATCGTTGGTGGCAATGAGCGAGTGTAAGTCGATGAGGACATCCGAACAGATTAGGTGTTGGCTAAGAGCCGTGAAGGTTAGCGATGGTGACAAAGTGTTTCATCAAGATTGACAGAATGATGAGTCAAACATAATATTGGATAAGTCAAATTCCAAAGACTTGGAAATGAACGAGACTTAACAGTGGAATGTGAGGCGCAAGGCCGAGTGAATAAAATAATGGGCCAGCCGGAATTCCTTCAACAACCTGGTCATGGAAGGTGTAGAAACAGGAGTCCAGGCATGTCATCGGGAGACTTGGAGGGCCTGAGGGGCGTTGTGTGAGGCCAATTTCCCTTCCAGAAGTGCGCGAAGAAAATGGACATTACTTCGGGCAGTGCAAGGATTATAGCATTTGTCGTTCTTGTATTTAGTTGAGTTAAAGTGACGGGGGAGTCGAAGAAAATTTAGCTTCGTCGTGATGCAGCAGGTGGTTGGTGACGGAGACGGAGTGTGAAGAGCTTGGGTACCATAGAAGATCATCATGATTCGATTGGTGACGGTTACGTAGAGTGACAATGAGCTTTGGGATTACATTCAAAGACATGTGCGTGAACGTTTAATTAGAAAAGGTTTGGCGAGTTGAAGACCTTCCCATTATGAAACCAAGCATAGGTGGTGTGAGGGAGGTGAGATGGAACGAAGTACGTGGGTGATTAAGTGAAGTCTCACGCAGTGGCTCCAATGGAGCGAGGTAGAAGCTAGGTATGGGCGCAGGGTTGGCGTTGTTGTATCGAGTCCATAAGCTTTCGACAGTGCCTGGTGGTTGTTGTCCCAGTGAAGATGGCTGATTGATCGAGGACGGCAAGTTAGCAGCGGCAGAGGGGTGGATGTCTGCAGCACCCAGTTACCCCAGGTAGACGCTTATCCCAATCTGAAGAGGGTCTAACGCAATTTGACTTCGGGGGACAGGTGAGAGCCAGTGTGTTCAGCATTGAAGATTAAAGTCGCAATTCAAAGCAGGCATGTGGTGACGAGTGGTCGGACTGGCTGGCAGTGAGCGATGCCGTGAGCTTCAACGAACATGGCTTCAAAGATCGGCCAACGACGGACGAGAACGATGAGCGTCGTGATGCGACGAGCATGAAGATGCATGGTGCGATGAGATGAAAAGACCCCTGAACAACGACGGGAGCGGCGGGCGGTGTGATGAGCTTCAAAGGCCAGCGAACGGGAATGACAAACGACGAACGAACGGCCAGGGCAGCGACGCTGGAGCTTGTTCCGAGCTTCGAAGACCAAAGAGTGATGCGGCGGTCACGAGCAACAACGGGAATGACGGACGGTGTGACATGCTATGTAAGGCAGACAGACAGCAAGCGGGAAGATGCACGGTGTTATGAGCTGCAAAGGCCGCTGACCGGTGACGGGAGTGGCGGGCGGCGCGAAGAGATTCAAAGACCGGCGAACAGGAAAGATGACGGGCTGCAACATCGACGAACGGGAACGGTGAACGACGAACGAGAAGTGAGTGGCGGATAACAGGAGCAAATGATCATGACGGCAAGCATGAACGGTGGCCGGGCCAGCGACGAGAGAGGTGTCTCGGCAAGTGGGTGCTTGTCGACGGGTGGGCTGCGAACGACGAATGGCTGTGAGCGGCGAACAGCTTGAAAGACAGTTGGGCCGGCAGACGGCAACGGGCTCAAGGATGGATTCTTCGGGTAAGCTTGCGAACGTCGGGCGGTTTTGCAACGGTGAGCGGGCTGCGAACGACAAACGGGCTGCAGGTGGCGGTCGTCGAGCTTCAATTGGTGGGACAATCGACGAACGACTAACGGCATGTGGGCAACGAAGTGAGATGCTGATGTAAAGTTTGGAGAGATTGATGGCCATCAACGAGGGTGAGTCGGAATCATTTTCGGCTGTGAGTGTTGGACACTGGTGTGAAGATGAGTCCAGCTTCGGTCGTGAACGGAGGGTGGCTGAACAGGCGAGCGGACTTAACGCCGACGAGTGGGCAACGAGTGATGAACGGGCGGCAAGCGGCTTGTGAACAACAGTCGGCCAGTGAACGGCGTATGGGCTCGAGCAGAGATTCTCTAGGAGAGCTTGCGAGTGGTGAATTGGATGAAGAAGAACAGTGACAGATACGGTGAACGTCCACTGCTTGGCTGGTGCAAACGGGGCGAACGGAAGGATGAGAATCTTCGTTTAATCAGGACGTTGAAGAACGTGACGAGCGTGATGGGGTGGAAGGCCAAAAGAAAGAAGTCTTCCGGAAGAGGGCTGCATAGGCGGCATCAATCATGAGGCGTACGGTGCAGCAAATGGTGGCCACGATGTGTAAGAGAAGCCTCTAACTTATGGCAGTCATCTTTGTGGAGGTTTTCCTTTCTGAAGGGATAATCTGTAAAGAAACAAGGAACGTATCAAAACCATGTAGTGGTGAGCGGCGAACGAACAATGAACGACAGCGAGCGGGAGCCTCTTGGTGTAGCGGGCGAACGGGCAACGGTCGTTTCGTGACGATGTTGACGCAGCGGCGGCATGAACGGGTGGCGGCGGCGGCTAACGTCGAGCCAACGGGCGGCGAATGGAGGTTTCTTGCCGGCTTGAATGAATGAAACAGGATGGCGGCAAAAGAACAAGCGAACGGCGGCTGTAAGCAGTGGTCGTGAAAAGCGTGTTGGGCGGCAGTCCACCGGGCAGATCAACGACGGCTGCGAGTAATGGTCATGAAAGCAGCAGCAGAGACAGCAGCATGGATGGCGTTGATTGCGGGGTGAGCGGTGCAATGAACGGTGACGAATGATGCCATGAACGAACAGACAACATCTTCTTAAGTATGAGAAAACGTTGTCAATAGGGGACCAACAAACGAACGAACGAACGGACGAATCGAAGAAATCTTCATGTAGCGGCAGATCTTGCGAACGGGAACGGCGAACGGGAACGACGAACGACGAACGGGAACGACGAACGACAGGTCATGCGGCGGCCACAACGGGACAAAATGCAACAATGGATGAGTGACGGGAATCAGTTTCCGAGTGTCCGGAAGAATAACAATGCCCAGGGCTTGGAAGAAGGGCGAACGCCAGTCTCCATGTGCAGCAGGTGAATGTCGAACGGTGAATGCTTCACTTGCATAATGAGGGGGACGCAGAAAAGATGAAAATCTTCGTCCAAAACGTGATGAGTGATGATAGGTCAGGGAGGCCGAGAAAGTTTCCTTCTTGAGAGGATGACTAGTGAACGAACGAACGAACGAACGCGAACGGGAGCCTTCTTCATGTAGAGGCGGTAGGTGCTGCGAACGGGAACGGCGAACGAGAACGACGAACGACGAACGGCCAGGGCAGCGACGTTGGCACAGCAGCTGCTGGAGCTTGCGCTGAGCTTCAAAGGCCGACGAACGATGAACGAGAACGGACGGGAGTCTTTCTTGTGTAGCAGGTGAACGGCAAACGGTGAACGCTTCACTTGCAGAAAGATGAAAATCTTCGTCCCAGGCCGAGAAAATTTCCTTCATGAGAGGATGACCAGCGAACGAACGAACGAACGCAAACGGGAGCCTTCTTCATGTAGAGGCAGGTGCTGCGAACGGGAACGGCGAACGAGAACGACGAACGACGAACGGGAAGATGCACGGTGCGATGAGCTGCCAAGACCGCTAAACTGCGACGGGAGTGGCGGGCGGTGCGATGAGCTTCAGAGACCGGCGAACGGGAACGACGAACAACGAACGGCCAGGGCAGCAATGTTGACGCAGCGACTGCTGGAGCTTGTGCTGAGCTTCAAAGGCCGACGAACGATGCGATGTTGATGGGCTTCAAGATTGACGAACGGCGAACGGGAATGAAGGTGGCGACGGGAGCGGGCGGTGCGATGACTTCAAGACCGGCGAACGGGAACGACGAACGAAAACCAAGATGGCGGGTAACAGAGCGAAGCAGCCGTGACGGATGCGTGGAGGAAAAGAGATGGCTGTCTTACGCATGCGCAGGTGGGTGTCTGAGCTGGGCGTATCTAGAGAGTTTAAAATCCTCCAGGGTACAGAGCACTCAGGAACTGAATGCAATTTAATTTACAGGTAGTGTATTTTTCTTCCCGGCAATTAGAAAGAACATTTTGCCGGCCCCCAGCCGGGCCGGCTAAAAATGGTTTCTTTGTGCCTAAAACATACTTAACCTAATAATTTACCATTACATTCCTCGAATGTGATGTTCCCCTGGAGGTTTCTTCCGGTGCGCAGCCGCTTGCTTGCATGCCCCCTACCGCGCTTGCGCGTGGCAGTCCTCACTTATAAAAGCGACAGCGCGCACGCTATCGGCATTCATTTTACTCTCAATGTGTCAGGCGATGACTCGAGAGGGGAGGCAGGGCGGGAGTTAGGTTAAGTATGTTTTAGGCACAAAGAAACCATTTTTAGCCGGCCTAGCTGGGGGCCGGCAAAATGTTCTTTCTTTGTTGCCAAAACATCTCAACCTGATAATTTAGCATTATCAGTAGACCTCGTCACGTTTGGTGGCAGGAACCGTCGTGACGGGTGCCCCGGGGTGCAAGCAGGCGTTCCCCCAAAAACTTTTTATCTGGAAGAGAAAAATTTGCACTTTATTCAGAACAGATGATAACAGGAAGTTGGTCTCTTTCGTAGGATTTGGAGGCCCTGAAAAGGGCTGTTTGAGTCTTGCTTCCTTCTGGGTGGCTTGCGTCCATCTGGGTGGCTTGCTTCCTTCCTTCATGGATGGCTTGTTTCTATGTTCTGAGTGTTTAATGGGGGGTTGACCACGGTTCTGGCTGTGACGATTGGTCTCAGCCGGTGTAGTCCTTCCTGATTCTTCTCTTGACATGCCCCTCAGGTAGTGGGAGGTGAAGGTCGATTGATGTCGCCAAGACGCTGCTGCCAGGATTTCTTCTATTGGAATAGCGTTGTGGTGGGCCCATGATGTGGAGACCTCTCTCACTTCATGGGCCGTCACTCTCATGCTCTCATTCTGAGATTTGTCATAAGCTGCTTTGATCGTTTTCTTAATCCATTTCGAAACCATGGCTGTTGATGTTTCGCCAGATTGGGGGTCAATAGGAAGGAAAAGTTGGTTTCTTCCACGGCTTATGTCTTCATGCCGTGTCCGGGCTGGGTAGAAGTGTAGAGCTCTGACTGGACTATTTATAGTTGCGGCTCGCTCCTGTTGGTTACGTTGGCAGGAGTGGGAGCAAGGGAGATCGGGCCGACGGGCTGTACGTTTCACGGCTGAAAGTAGGAGTTAACTTTCGGACGGTTTTAAAGCTGGGAGGAAGGGGCGAATTCTTGTGCCGGCTGGAAGGTAGGAGAGGAGCTGCGGCAGTCAGGAGTTGCGGCTCGGTCCTGGTGGTTGCATTGGTTGGAGCGGGAGCGAGGGGGGATCGGGCCGAAAGAGCTGATGGTTCCTCGGCTGAAAGAAGAGTTAATTTCGGACGGATTGGTGGCGCTGTGCGGAGCGGGCAGGGGCCGGGCCACGGCATCCGAGGGACTAGTGCAGGACCACATAGGGGCAGGGCGGCAGCCGAGAGATCAAATAAACCCGATGAAAGAGGCCACAGTTGAGACCGGCTAGAATGGATGGCGTTCCCGCAAGCATGAAGGGAAGCCGCACAGATCATGATGGGAAGTGGCAAAATGCAGTGTAGCCGGTGGTCACCTGGCATGGGCAGGCCATCTAGGTGGCGGGCGAATGAAAGACAGGAGACGGGAAGGGGGCAAACCGTCTACGGGACCAATTCGATTGGTTAGTGTATGACGAAAGACGAGAGGACAGGTGGAGAGAGGAGCTCCCAGCTGAGCGGACTTTCATCTTGTTCAGTACGGCATCATAACTGAAAGGCGGATGAAAGATGTGGGCGGGGAAGAGGCTTTCAGTTTAAAGGGCTTCCAACTTGGACCGGGATGGCATCTCGACCATAAGGTGGACGGGGGACGTCGGAGCAGGCCGAGCCGGGGGGGGGGGGGGGGGGGGGGGGCTTGGTTGACCTTCATCACGGTGGAGGGCGGCAACACTTGGGTGAAAGGACGAGTGAGTGCGTAGAGCGAGGAATGGTGGTTTGGCAGATATTCTCCATAGAGTAAAACGGCAACACCCGAGCGAGCGGGCGAAAGACGAGTGAGTGCGTGGGGTGAAGAATGATGGTTTGGTAGGTCTTCTCCGTGGTGTAAGACGGCAACACCCGAGCGAGAGCGGGTGAAAGACGAGTGAGTGCGTAGAGCGAGGAGCGAAAGCTCGGCAGACCTTCACCATAGTGTAAACGTCAATACCCGGGAAAGGTCGGAGAAAGACGAGTTGCTTGGAGCGAGGAACGCCGGCTTGGTAGACCCTCATCACCGTGCGGGGTGAAAGCGTCTGGACAGGGCGGGTGAAAGATGAATGAGTGCATGGGGTAAAGAACGATGGTTTGGCAGATCTTCTCCATACTGCAAAACGGCGACACCCGAGCAATCCGGGCGAAAGACGCAAGGCAGTTGAAAGACGAGAAAGTGTGCGGAGTGGGGGACGACGGCTTGGCAGGTCTCCTCCGTGGTGTAAGACGATAACACCCGAGCGAGGCGGGTGAAAGACGAGTGAGTGCGTAGAACGAGGAGAGGTAGCTCAGCAGACCTTTTCCATTGTGTAAACGGCAACACCCGGGTAAGGCGTGTGAAAGATGAGTTGCTTGGAGCGATGAACGCTAGCTTGATAGGCCTTCATCATGCTGCGGGATGAAAGACGTCTGTACAAGGCGGGTGAAAGACGAAGGAGTGTGTAGAGCGAGGAATGCAGGCTTGGCAAATCTTTGTCAAGGTTCAAAACGGCAACTCCCGGGCAAGGCGTGTGAAAGACGAGTTGCGTGGAGCACGGAGTGTTGGCTCGGTAGATCTTCATCATTGTGCGGGATGGAAACACCCGAGTAGGGCGGGTGAAAGACGAACGAGCGTAAGGAGCGAGGGACGCAGGCTTGGCCGACTTTCTGCATGGTGCAGGACGGCAACATCTGGGAAAGGTGTAGATGATTGAGAGCATGGAGAAAGAGTCTAATACATTAGAAAACGGCAGACTAAATTTAAGACGGACGAAAGACGGGAGCTTGCGAGATCTTCAACATAGTCCTGACAGCTACGGCATCAGTGAGGCGGACGAAAGACGGCGAGGGAACCCGAGGCAGGGGCCGTCGATGGGTGATCTAATACACACTGCTTCCACGGCTGGACTGGTGAGACGTGGAGCTTCGATGTCGTGGCGGGAGAGGCGAGAGGCTTGAGCAACAACCGAAACTCGACGGCGACATCCCGGCTATGGGCAGACCGGAGACGGGCCGAAGAGTGGAGCGTGCGGTTAGTTACGGCATCAATGAGGCGGACGAAAGACGGCGAGGGAGCCGGAGGCAGGGGCCGTCGATGGATGATCCAGTTCACAACTGCTTCCACGGCTGGACTGGTGAGATGTGGAGCTACAACGTCGTGGCGGGAGAGGCGAGAGGCCTGAGCAACAAACCAGACTTGACGGCAACGTCCCGGCTATGGGCAGACCAGAGACGGGCCGAAGAGTGTAGCGTGCGGTGATGGGACGGCTGAAAGACAGGAACAGCAAAGCTGGAATCTTCCAAGGTGGCAGCAGAGCACAGGAGGGCTAACAGAAAGGCGAACGAAAGCCAGGGGTGGGATGCGGGCAGGAGGCTTGATAGAAGACGGCAACCCAGGAGCATCACGGTGGAAGTTCACAGGAAAAAACGGACGAAAGACGAGCAGGGCTAGAGTCAGCCAGACGTTTAATAATGGAGTGGGCAGCAACTGATGACTTGATTTTCGCTCGAGACGTGGGGCCAGCCACGGTCGAGACAAGCAGCAAGAGGTGCAACCGGCTTCCAACTTGGTTCACTCAAAACGTGGGTTCTAGCTACGAGTGAGACGAGCAGCAGTAGACAGCAACAGGTGACTTGATTTTCACTCGAGACGTGGGGTCAGCCACGGTCGAGACAAGCAGCAAGAGGTGCAAAAGGCTTCTGTCTTGGTTCACTCAAAACGTGGGTTCTAGCCACGAGTGAGACGAGCAGCAATGGCAGCAACAGGTGACTTGATTTTCACTCGAGGCTGAAAGACAGAAACAGCAGAGGGAATGCAGATGGTTTCCAACTTGACTCTTCACTCAAAGCGTGGGTTTAAAGCCACGAATGAGACGATCAGCAGCGTGGGACGGCAACTGGTGTCTTGATTTCCGCTCGAGACGTGGGGGTAGCCACGGTGGAGACAAGCAGCAAGAGGTGCAAACGGTGTCCGTCTTGGTTCGCTCAAATGTGGGTTCTGGCCACAAAAGAGACGAGCAGATGACTTCCAAGTTGACTCTTCACTCAAAGTGTGGTTTTTAAAGCCACGAATGAGACGAGCAGCAGTGTAGGACAGCAACTGTTGTCTTGATTGTCATTCGATACGTGGGGTGAGCCACGGGCGAGACAAGCGGCAGGCGTGACGATGGCATCCAGCTTGGATTTTCATTCAAAAATACGTGGGTTTTACCCACGAATGAGAAGACCAGCAATGGACAGCAAGTGTTGGCTTGATTTTCTACGTGGGGTGAGCTACGGTCGAGACAAACGGCAGGCGTGATGATGGCAACCAGCGTGGTTCTTCACTCAAAACGTGGAAATTAGCCATGAGTGAGACGAGTAGCAGTGGGCAGCAACTGTTGACTTGATCTTCACTCGATAATGGACAAGGTGGTGTATTCAAAGCACGGTAGCAAGTTCGATCGTTGTTGAAAACAATCGAAACCGAAACGGGAGTGAGGCGGGTCGCCTGCAATGCGGTACATTCGGGAACCTGGTACGAAAAGCGGCCGAAAGCTGAAGCTCCGTCGAGGCGTGGCGGCGGGAAGGGCGGGGGCCGGTAGAGGGAGTGTTTTCCGACTGAAAGTGAAAGCTGAAGGGACGCCGCGGTTGTGGGTGCAGCCGGCCGGAACGACGATGAGCGACCGAGCAGGGTTACGTCGACAGCTTGCGTGCGGGGCTTCGGTAGATGCCGGTGATGGCAGGCCGTTCAGCAACTCGGGCGTGTATTCGTCCAAAAGCCGAAAACCGAAGGATGTCACGGGTGCGAGTGTAGCCAGCCGAACGGTGATGAGCGTCGGAGAAGGTTGGCGTTGACAGCTTGCGTCCGGACTTCGGCAGTTGCCAGCGGCAACTCGGGCGAAGAGAGGGTGAAAGCAGTCGTGTGCGGACGAAATGGAGCATGAGGGGGAGCAGCAGGTGAAGCGAGGGCTTCGGATGCGGCGGCAAACTTCGGGTATGGAATCCAATTATCGTGTGAAAGCGGGGAACTATTTTCGGCGCGAGGTGACGTGGAGACACCTCTGGAGGAAAATGAATGCCGATAGCGTGCGCACTGTCGCTTTTATAAGGGAGGACTACCACACGCATGCGCGGTAGGGGGCATGCAAGCAGGCGGCTGCGCACCGGAAGAAACCTCCAGGGGAACATCACATTCGAGGAATGTAATGCTAAATTATCAGGTTAAGATGTTTTGGCAACAAAGAAACAGTATTTTGCCGGCCCTCTGCCCGGCCGGCTGAAAATTGTTTCTATTGCTCGGAGGAAATGTACATTACCTGTGAATTTTTGCATTCTTCCCCGAAGGCTTCTTAGTGCTTTAGATCCATCTAGCTCTGCAACCCAGTGCGCATGTGTGACGCACTTCTCTTATAAAAAGGGCCATCCTGTGGGTGGCTGCCATCTTTTTTTCCCTTCTCGATCAGTCATGGTGGTGACTCAAGAAGGGAGGTAAAGCGGTTACAGGTAATGTATGGTTCCTCCGGGCAATAGAAACAAATTTAAACCGGCCGGACAGAGGGCCGGCAAAATACTGTTTCTAGGTGCTGTTCGGAAACAACAGATTACCTGTGAATTTGTGCATTCAAAGAAGACATCGTTGAAAAAGATGGCAGGTGCCAACATGACGTGTGCCTTAGGGTTGCGAGCTGGTTCCCCCAGAGTTTCAGACTCTGTGACTTATTCTGATGAAAATCAGGGGAAGAATCATCCTTGTTCAAACATTGAAAACACCGGTAACCGGTTGATACAGTGGTATTTTAAAGACATCTCCAAAACAATAACACAATACCACCAACGTAGAACAAACACAGTTCAACAATTAAATTTTCCGGAGAACTCCAATCTCCTTCTTCAGAATAACGCCAAAACCACGAAAAAGTTGGTTTACATCTCAGCGTCTTTAGTCAAATCCAAATTTGAACGCTCGCGCTCACGCACGTCAGCAGGACCAATGATCTGCGGTGGAACTGGACTGCCCACTCTCTGTCCAGGGCCGCGCCAAGTTCAGGTCCAACCAGCAGGTTGATGTTGGTGTAGCTGGGAGATGCAATGTTCATGAGAAGGACTCCTTTCATCTCAAACTGTTTGATGACGAAAGATTCCAATGTCCTAAGGTGGTTGTCATAGAGGGCATTGGACTTAAGCAGAACAGCGGTCTTGTCCCAGGCTACTGTATGTTGAGAGTTCAAAGAATGCATGGCAATGCCATTGGTTGGATCACACTTAAAGACAGCATTGGCATGTTCTTTGAGTCTGACATGAAGCGGTCGCCGGGTTTCACCAACGTAGATCGCATCACAAAATTGGCAGGGGACACCATAGACAACACCACGTCTCGTAAAAAGGGGGGCTAGCGGAACAGGGTCAGCAACGGCGGGGGGTGGTGGGAGTGGTGAAAGCGGTGGTGCAGGCGGGGGGGTTTGTCTTTGCTCCTTGTAGCATATCGGTGGCATGGCTGGGGTGGTGGAGGTGGAGGAGGTGGCGGAGGAGAGAGGGGAGGGGGACTCGTAGCTGGTGGTGGCGTCCGATTCCGACGAAGAAGTCCCTTGATGTTGGCGGGATACGGTAAGAAACACCGGACTCCCTGTTTTTGTAAGACATCACGGACACACTCGCTCCGCCCGGGAAGGTATGACACAATCTCAAAAGGGCAGTCATTTTTGGGCTCACTGAGTAGATTCCGGTGCTTAGCCTTCAGCCTGCGCTCCCTGGCCTTGAACCACGATTTCTTTATTTCTGAATTGATGAGTGTCGTCGGGTACCCTAAGGTAAGAAACTTAGTTTTCGCATGTTGAAGGTAAGTCCTGGCACTATCAGCATTGGAGGAGTGAGCAACCACTCTGCATAATTCGTTTGACACCAACGCACATAACTGGAAGCGGGGGTGACAAGAAATGAACGGAATCGTCCTTCCGGTGTGCGTCGGTTTTGTAAAAGGCGAGTAGGTGATCTTGTCCTCTTCTCTGCTTAGCACCACATCAAGGAACGGAAGGCATCCTTCTACTTCGTCCTCCTGAGTGAATTGGACAGCTGGATTCCAGGAATTGATGCACTGGAAGATCGGCTGCTGGTCGTCAATATGTGGAGTGGTGACGACGTCGTCAACAAATCTGCGCCAGAGAGAGAGAGTTGGGAAAAGGCTCATCACATACGTGTCCAGAAACTGGAGGACTATTTCGGCCAACACCGGTGAGCACAAGTAGCCCATCGTTGTTCCGGAAATTTGCCAATAAGTAGAGCTCTACTGAACTGAACGTAGATGGTAGAGAGGACGGTCCCTCGATCAAGTTGGTACTCATGGTCTTTCACCTTCAGTCTCTTGGCCGACTTGTCAAACATTTCCAGTAGCAGGTAGTGTGGAAGGCTAGGGAAGAAAGCGGTAATGTCAAACGAAACGAGACGATGGTCTTCAGTGATTCGCAGCTGATCAACAACATCAAGGAGATCCTCAGTGTTACGGATGAACTGTTTGCCCCAGACATACTTGGAGAGCCGCTTCGCGAGCATCAAGTCAACTTTCTTGATGGGAGCTCTCCTGGCCGAGGTGATGAGACAAAGAGGTGATGAGACGAATCCCGCTTTATGTGACTTGACCTGCGCGAATATGGTGAGAAGGCACTCGGAATCAGGTGGGGCCCGTCCTCTCTACCATCTACGTTCAGTTCCAGAGCTCTACTTATTGGCAAATTTCTGGAACACCGATGGCCATTCTTTGAACTCTCAACATACAGTAGCCTGCGACAAGACCGCTGTTCTGCTTAAGTCCAATGCCCTTCATGACAACCACCTTAGGGCATTGGAATCTCTCGTCATGAAACAGTTTGAGATGAAAGGAGTCCCTCTCATGAACATTGCATCCCCCAGCTACACCAACATCAACCTGCTGGTTGGGCCTGAACTTGGCGCGGCCCTGGACAGAGTGGGCAGTCCAGTTCCACCGACAGATCAGTGGTCCTGCTGACGTGCGCGAGTGCGAGCGTTCAAATTTGGATTCGATTAAAGACGCTGAGATGTAAACCAACTTTTTTGCGGTTTTGGCGTTATTCTGAAGAAGGAGATTAGAGTTCTGTGCAAATTTAATTGTTGAACTGTGTTTGTTCTACGTTGGTGGTATTGTGTTATTGTTTTGTAGTTGTTCAAACATCTAGTTTAGGATGATAGTAGGTTAAGGTTTGGTTACCCGTTCAGTTAACACCTTGGTTTGGAACTGATGCTCTTTTTATCTTTCTTCTGAAATAATGATGGAATGGTTGATTGTAGTTCATTAATGAGTGCTTGGATAAGTTGATGTGAGGAAGATTCATGTTGTTGATGTCTTGATGGTTGACTGAAGAAGATTTCCTTCATCATCATATTTCAAGTGGAATGGTGGTGATGATGGAGCACATTAAAATTTGACCGTCAGGGTTTTGACGTGATTTTGACGGTTGGAGTAGAACAGGGACATTGTTGATGCCGGGTTTGCTTTCCTTTTACCTTTCTTATGAAGCTTGGGTCCGGAGGTCCAAAACTGGTGTTAATTTCTGTGGAGAATTTACTTTTTTTTTTGGTTCAGTGCTTGAATCAATTCCACAATGTCCCCATTCTGGATGTTGTTAGTTTTTTTTCTTCTTTGACATGGGAAAGTTGGAGGAGTAGTTAAGGTTTTGTGCATAAATTGATGGTGTACCTTTTGGCTTTTGATCTACATGAAAGGCAAGGCAAAGATCTGGTGATGGTGTTAGAACATTGCTTCATGGTGGGGGTGGCAGGAATGAAGTGTTCGTTGTCAGAGTGATTGCGTGGAGAATTTTTCTTTTGGAAGGCTCATAGTGGCGGACAGCCAGTCTTTCATTTGTGTGTCATTCGTTGGCATTGGTTTTGTTTTGCGACAGAAGTGGATGAATCAGAAGTTGGATCTAGTGGTATGATGTAAAGGGCTTTTGCTGAAAAACCGTCGTTTTCGAAACGAACTTTTTTTTTCTCCTTGGTGCTCCAGCACCAAAAGACCTCACACTTCAAAACTTCGTATCTCCCTGAATATTGGACCAAAACGACCAAACTTCGCAGCCCTTAATAGCCCTACACTTGTACTACAATCCTGCGGAAACAGAATTGTAAAATTCATCACCATTTATTCGCAACACCAAGTTGAAAAACCTCCCAAACTGGACATCGCCGCTAAAAACGGATTAAACTAAAAACGGACACACGTTTTTTTTCCCAAAATGGACACCATTATCACCACAGTTTTAAATTGGCCCAACCCATTTTCGTAAAACTTCTCTCCAATCGAAGCTCTCATTGTGCCCTACAATCTGGCGCAAACAGAATTAAAATCAGTTCATCCGAACTTTCTGTATTCACCGAAACGTACAGCGGCAAAACCTGACGCTGCTGAACGCTCTCGCCATTATTCAAAACTCCTGTACATTATGGTCTTTATTTTTCATGATTTCTTTTAGGCATAAAGCCAAATTACGTTAGCTTAGTTGTGGGTTAGGAGGGGCTTCCTTTGCAAAGGTACTTAACCTCATGAATAGGTTGTGTTTAAACTGAATGTGATATTTTTTATCGTGTTTGTTGTGCACCCAAATAGTATGAAAAATTTCCCACTTCAATGACAACTAAGTTCTGCCACTGCAAAATAATGCCCATTTTTAAATGAATTCTAGCATTCTTACTTTGATGCTATTTATTCTTTTGATATTTTAACTTGTCCCCAGAACCCTACCACGAGCTCACCAAATTTAATTTACGGCAATTTTACAGGACGCAAATGTGGTTGTATATAGTTTTGTTCCTTTCCAACTAAAAATGTCCGAGGGTGACCACCCAATTTCCCAATGCATTACTAGCTTCACTTGTCTAAAAACAAAAAGATCTGTTTCACAAAGCCAAAACATAGTTATTCTGTGTTTGGCCCCCCCCACCCCCAACTCCATTGTTATGTGATGCATAATGTTATGTATCCATTACCTCCCTTTACGTAGGGGGAAGCCACCATATGTACTGTATACTCATCAACCCCTTTTTAGTTTAGAACGCAAACTAGCGCAGAAATACAACATTTCTGCCTAATGTGTCTATGTTTTATTATATACTTTTGTCCACTACAACAAACATAACATGGTGTCAGAAGTAAAAACATCATCCTAGAAGTTCAACGAAACGAAGCAAACTAAACAACGGACAACAAACGTCTCACGTAAGCAAACAATCAAGAATCATGAGCAAAGTGAAGCCACCGAAGCCATTCTTGCCAGACCATGCTCCCGCCGATAGCTGGCGGCTCTGGAGTGAAAACTACGAACTGTATGCAATCGCTGCCAAACTTAACAGAGACTCGATCACTGAACAACGTGCAACGCTTCTCTATACCTTAGAGGAACATGGATATCAGCTTTTCAAGAGTTTTACGTTCACGGAAGTAGGCGATAACCTAACAGTTACCGTGACCTTGAAAAAATTCGACAAACATTTTGAGCCCCTTAGAAATCCGATGTTTTCAACTTACGAGTTTGGGCAAATCAAGCAACGCAAAGGCCTACTTATCGACGACCCAGTCCTGAAACTAAAACGAAAGGCACAAGACTGTGATTATGCAAGTAAAACTAATGACTTGATTTGTGCACAGCTAATAAAAGCTGTTAATGACGATGAGTTAACAAAACGTCTACTTGAAGACCGTAATATTACGCTTGAAACCGCGATTGATAAATGTCGTGCTTACGAGGCAGCAGCCCGTCATGCAGAATTGATGAGAAAAGAAACGAGCCAACCGGAAGTAATTTCAGGTGTCACAAGGTACACGCTCGACTGGTGTGTCTGGACAACGCCATTACCATGGCCACTTCGCTCCAGGCGGAAGCAATGCAATCACAACGCACACAAACGAACAAGAATGCCCACGATGCAAATCCCAACATGGGCCAAGGTAATGCCCAGCATATGGACAAAAGTGCTTCAATTGCAATAAAATGAATCATTTTTCTCGTTGCTGCAGGCAACCACGAAGAAATCAACGAGTTCTGGCAGTAGACAATGAAAATGATGAGCAACCCGACTATGACGACTATAACGTTGGTGCTGCAGCCGCGGTGTCCACACTACGAATTCGTAATATTAATATGCAAAATAAAACTAGGCAGTGGGTGCAGCCCATCGAAATACAATCAGCTAAAATTCCGTTTCGACTTGATACGGGTGCAGAAGCAAATATTCTACCCTTACGTTATGTTCGACGTCACACAACCAGGGTGACAATGCTTCAAACGCACGTAGTAAAGCTACTCACTTACATGAACGAAACAATTACGGTATGTGGCAAGTGTGAGTTACAATGCACAGTTCACGGCAACAAACACAACGTTGATTTCTTGATTGTTGATAACGACACACAACCGATTTTAGGACTAAAGTCATGTGTAGATCTTGGCCTAGTGCAACGCACGTGCAATACACAGGAATCAAAGCAAATTCAAACACCGTACACCAAAGAAACTCTGGTGAAGGAGTTTGAGGATGTTTTCAAAGGTTTAGGCAAACTTCCTGGTAAATATACTATTAAGATTATGCCTGATGCAGTACCATATATTACCTACACTAAAATGGTGCCAAAAGCATTGGAAAAACGTGTTCGAGACGAACTCCAATGGATGGTCAAGAACGACGTTTTTTGCAAAGTAAACGAGCCCACCGAATGGGTCAATTCTATGACTATCATCACCAAGCCAGGTGGTAGCCTGCAAATTTGCCTTGACCCAAGCAAATTGAATGAAGTAGTTCTTAGGGAGAGACACCAAATGCCATCAATAGACTCAATTCTATCAAAGCTTGCAGGCCATACTGTGTTCACCTTAGTTGACGGAACTAAAGCCTTTTTACAAATGGAGCTTGACGAAGAAAGCTCGCGCATCTGCACATTTACCACGCCATTTGGACTTTACCACTACAAAAGGATGCCTTATGGGATATCCAGTGCACCTGAAATGTTTTAGCAAGCCATGGAACAAACATTCGCGCAAGTCGAAACAGTGCACCCCTTTCAAGACGACTTGCTGATTTCAGACACCAACGTGGAAGGACACGACAGGAAATTGCGCCTCACAATGCAGACAGCGAGGGAAGTGAACTTTAAATTAAACGAAAAGAAACTACAGGTAGCTGTAAGTCAGGTAAAATATTTGGAACACGTCATCTCGCAACAGGGAATCATGAGACCCCTCAAAAATTGATGCTGTTTCACAGATGCCTCCACCAACGAACAAAGAAGAACTCCAACGTTTCCTCGGGATGGTCACCTACCTTGCAAAATTAGTACCGCATTTCTCAGAAGCTACACGAGTCCTAAGACAATTGATATCAAAATACTTTCCGTGGGTATGGACGCCGGTCCACCAAGAACACTACGACAGAGTCAAGCGTCTACTGATTACATCACCGGTCCTCAGCTACTTCGACTCTCAGAAGCCCCTCACTCTCCAAGTTGACGCGAGTTCATACGGCCTTGGGGCAGTGGCTCTCCAAGAAGGTAAACCAGTAGGGGGCGTCGGACGAACGTCTAACTGGAAAATCGTCTAATGGGATAACTGTCTAAAATCTGCCTAAATAAAAATTCTGGAAAAGCATCTAAACGGAATATCGTATAATGGATATTTGTATAATGGATAAATGTCTAACTGGATTAACGTCTAACTGCGGTTTCTGATGTTATATGTATAGCCGCAGCGAGCGCGGCAGCACGAGCGAGGCAGGGATATTAGATGATTTTCCATTATACGAATTTCCAGTTAGACGCTTTTCCATTATACGAATTTCCTGTTAGATGATATTCCGTTATACTGTTTTCCGTTATACGTTCTTCCAATTATGCGATTTTCCAGTTAGATGATTATCCCTCGCCCTTATAGCCTACGCCTCAGCCACACTCACTCAATCTCAGACGGCTTATGCGCAAATTGAGCATAAGTAGTCGTTTTTGGATGTGAACATTTTCATTACTATACCTTTGGGCAACGTGTAACCGTCCAAACTGACCACAAGCCATTACTGGGGCTAATTAAAAAACCATACGAAAAGATCACGCCCGTCTCCAACGCCGCTTGCTGCGCCTACAGCGCTATGATGTTGACCTACAGTTCCAGCCAGGGAAGAGCCTTGAGCCAGCGGACACACTATCACGATGCACGTCAACAACAAATTCATTTTTGGCGGAAGACAAGGAGGCCGGCCAGGTCACAATTTGCTTAGTTGCAGAAATCTCCGATGTCAAGATCGAGCGGCTAAAGGTGGAGACAGCAAACGATAGGACACTCCAAAAAGTGATTGAAGTGATCAAAAACGGATGGCCCGAATTCAAGAATACACTAGAACCAGAGGTAAAGGCTTTCTGGGAATTCCAAGAGGAGCCACATGTCTTGGACAGACTCCTGTGCAGAGGACAGCGTTTGGTCATTCCGACGACACAACAAAAGGAAACTTTGCAAGCAATTCATGAAACATACAGGGGCATCGTTGCATGCAAAGGGATTGCCCGTGAAGCTGTATTCTGGCCAGGAATGTCAACTGATATTCAGCGCATGATAGAGGAGTGTCAAATTTTTCAGAAATACCAAAGGAACAACCAGTGCGAACCAATCATACCACGTGAGGCTACAACATACCCGTGGCAGCAAATTGGTGTCGAATTCTGCAAAGTGGGTGACACTGAATACATCTTGGTAATCGTCAATTATTTTTCTAGTTTTGTTGAAGCGTTTGGGTTGAACTCTAAGACAGCCACCGCAACCATTAATGTTTTAGTACCCCTATGTGCTAGATATGGTGCCCCACAGGCTCTCGTGTCGGATCGGGGTCCACCGTTTGATTCTCACGAATTTTCATAATTTCTGGAAGAATGGGGCATACAATGGTGGCCTAGCAGCCCACGATACCCAAAATCGAATGGCCTCATCGAACGGACAATAGGAACATTTAAACATCCACTCGTCAAGGCAAAGGAAGATCACAAGAGTCTCTCGTCAGTTCCCATGACAAGACATGCAACGCCAGTCTACAACGGCCAAACTTACTCACAACTGTTTCTCCGCAGACAGATTCGCACGAACAAAAGTCACCAGAAAAACGCACACTTTCACAACAGAAGACACTCACACAGTCTAGCGAATTTTCGATAGTTTACTACTATCTTCCTCAGGCCTTAAAGTTAGTTTGGACTCTGTTTACATCCCTGTTGTTTTCACCGTTGTCGTCTGCTCGTTCGTTGCCATGCTCGAAACTTGGTGCGTTGCATAGCCTCCCG
>JAHWFP010111590.1:0-18779 GCA_023313725.1 Lithobius niger
AGTGTTTCTGAGTAGAAGTGAGTTGGTGGTGTTTGTGTTTATTAAATCTTTTTCCACTGGAAAATTATTTTACTATGGCGTTTGTAAACCACTGTAATCGCTATTTACCGGTATTTAACGGTGGTGCAATGGGTAATGACTGTCGTTTTAAGGTTATGCAAAATGGCAGTAAAAAACAAAGCAACAATTTGTAGTATTGCAGCTACAAGTTGTTTGTTGATAATGGGAGGTGGCATCAATTTTCAAAATTATCTTTGCATAGTAACTGACATATGATCCATATTTGAGTTCCAAGTTGACATGTGTAAAGATCTAGAGTAGTCGTATTGCAATTTAAGAAAATGTGACGTCATAAATCAGCCGAAATTGACTTCCTTTGCCTGGACTCCAGCCCTGTCCTTTCAATTAGAGCATTTAAACACTATTTATGAAGGATCTTTCTGTCTTTGCTTTTTTATGTAAGAGTGATTAGGGCATAGCATGCGATGTCACACTTTCTCAACTCTTATTGTTGTCTATATAAACTTCAAACTGAATTTTAAAAACTTAATTTAGACGGCCCCTCAGCCCGGGCCTACTGAAAGTTGTTTCTTTTGCCTAAGGAAAAGATACATAACCTGTGAATTTTTGGATTCGTCCTCACAATGCTGCGTTTCCCTGGAGGTTTTTAGGTTCCTTGTAGCCGCCAGCGTCATAACCAGATTGCGCATGTGCGGGCGCAACTCTCCTCTATAAAAGTGCTTTCGCGCGAAAGACAAGTCATTATTTTTCCTTTCGATTTCGTCAGGCGGTGACTGAAGAGGGGAGGTAGGACGGGTTTGGTTATGTATATTTTCCTTAGGCAAAAGAAACCATTTTCAGCCGGCCAGGGAAAGAAGAAGTTTCTTGTTGCCTATGGAAAACATGCATTTTTGCATTCACAGACCCAGACCTCATCAAAGTTAGGTGGCGGGCACCGCCTTGATGAGCGCCTTAGGTTTATGAGCTGGTTTCCCCCAAAATGTTTTAACAAACTAGGCACTTTATTCAGAAAACAAGAAGACAGTCAAATTTGGATCTCTTTCGTAAAATGTAGTGGCCCTGGAAAGAGGGCCGTTTGTTTAAAGATGAGGGTCTTGCTTCCATCTTGATGGTGGACTTGCTTCGTTTTTTGGTGATTAAGGGTGCTGGATGACACATCTGGCTGCTACGATGGGGCCCAGATGATGTGATCCATTTACGTACTTCATCATCTCCCTGAAGTTGTGCGAGGTGAAGATGGAAAATGCTGCTGACAGGATGTCCGGAACCGGGGTGAAGTTGTGGGATGCCCATGATGTGGAGATTGCCCTCAATTTGATGCCCTCAATTGCTCTCACTCTGATGTTGCTGTCAGCACAATTGATGTTTTGGTCTTCGTTTGCACTTTAAATGATTTCTCGTATCCATTTTGCAGTGGTGCTTGCGGATATTTTGCTGAAGCATCTGTTGAACTTTTGAAGGGTAGAAAAAGTTTGCCTCTGTGAATTTCATTGTTGTCGGTTCTGACGCTGTAGTAACAAAGTGCTTAAACAGGACATAAGAGGCGTTTAGTTAGGTTCATCCCCTGTGATTGTAAATAAGCAGGGATGACGATTGGCTTGAGTTTGTGCACAAAAGTCTGCTCTTAGTGTCAGGATGACTGAGGAGTTGTCTGGAGCGAAGACACAAAAGACCGGGTCTGCAGAATTTTGTCCTATCTAAGGCTTGCAGCTATTGTTAGTAGGAACACAAGTTTTGCGGGTTAGGATGTTTATTGGGACTGTTTTGCATTTGTTCATTAGGTGGTCCCATCAGCGATTGCAAGACTATGGAGAGGTCCCAATCCGGGAAGACTCGACGGGTTACTGGGCGTTCAACTTTAAAAGATTTTATTAAAGTTCAGATACGATAGTTGTCAAGAGGCTGTTACTGCCTGCAGCCTTAAAGACAGAGTTCTGGAGACATCCAGGTGAGGGGCCAGCCAATGTTGGAATTAATCCACGAAAGAGTGTATCGGTCGCGTGTATGGATTGGCATCGTAACTGATGTTTTGTCGGGTCATTTAGATTAATTGCAGTTTGGACAGCTACGTCTCGCATCAAGAGGTTAGTGTTGAACTGGCTAACCAAAGTTGCATAGCAAGCTTTTTTGAAAAAGCTGAGTAATGAGGGTTGATAGTTGTTTAATTTCGCTTTTTCGCACAATGCGTTTATTGTGGTGTTGAGTACGTCAGCTTGAGAGGCGGCGCGAAGTTCTAAACGAATGCAATGTGGGTTAAGTTTTCCGCTAACGCCCATCCCCCAAAAATACCTTAGGGTCAGAAATCGTTAAGTAGCTTTATTAATGGGGGCGCCCCCCCCCCGAAAAAAAGTCACCTGGGTGCTAGCAACGTTTCTCCCTTTAAATATTGGTTTTTCTGCAGTAAAAGTAACTAAAAACTTAATAAATTTAACGAAATCATCATTTAATCTAATGCGCTTCACAGGAGTGAGTAATCATTGGTTGTTGGCATGGGTGATCAGGATTCAGTCTTAGTGAAAATTCAATGCCTTTATTCTCATTTATTTACAAATTTAGTTTATTCAAGAGTCCCTCCTTCCAATTACAACATAATTTATAATTTAAATTAATTTATTACAAAACAAACCTTCGTCGGCATCAAGCGATATTTTGGTATTGGCTATACTATCCTTCAAAAAACGAAGCTACATTTATAAATAATCTGAATGATCGCTTGTTTTCGTTAGGTACGGTGCGCCTTGCAGTTACCTGCTTGCCAAACGAGTGTTGCGTTTTGGTGCGCCTTTCAGCGGCATGCTTTACGAACGCTTGGTCGAATAGCTATTACAGTGCATAAAGCGTCGACTCTTTAAGGGTGGGATGAATAAAGAAAATATCGAAATTATCCGAAAAGTGTGGTTAGCCAACTTTATTTTGCAACTTTTGCAAACTTTATTTTTTTATTCTCCTCAAAGATGAATAAAGAAAACATTGAAATTCTCTGAAATAGTGGCCAGCCCAATTTTGTTTTACAGTTAACTTTAAAAATGGTGTGGGAAGGGGGAGGAAAGAAAATGCGTGCCAGTCCAATTTTCTTTTATAATTACCATAAAAAAAAGATTGGGGGGGGGGGGGAAGGGGCTGGAAGAAGAGAATGAAAGAAAAACTTATATCATATATATCTGGAATGTATGCCAGTCCAATTTTTCTATTGGACTGGCAGTCATTCCCGATGAATTCGATAATTTTTTTTTAACTTAAAACTTAAGAAAACATTTGTCAAATTTATATCGAATGTCCCCCTGTCCACTATTAAAAAAAAATTGGGAGAGGGTCGGGGGATTTTCAACAACTTTTATTTTTATTTCATTTGAACAAGTTTTTTTATTCTCTTCTGGTTCATTTGGTGGCCCTGAAAAGGGCCGGTTTTGTTCCAAAATCTTGCTGTAGCCAAGTCAAGGGGGCTTTGAAAACACGTCATGAGTAGAAATTCATGGAGAAGCTGCTAATGGCTGGAAAAATAATGTTTAGCAACAGCTGGTCCACAAACCATTGTTTAAAACATTCAATCATTCACTTCATCATGATAATTTGTGGATTTCGTCTTGGATCGGAACAAAAGCTCAGCGTTTGGGACAAGCCGTTACTGCTTCCCACGTGATACTGAATCAAACGCTGCCTTTGCCCGGTCGGAATTTGTCTGCCGCGAATGTTAATTTCATCTGTGGTTATGCCATTGTTGTGGTTTGGCCCTTCCGTGGTGTGCATTCACCCACGTTTCATCAAGATATACGAGAGTCCTATTTTCTGGGCGTAGTTGTTTAATTTGACATAAATACCTTTGATGTTGGGCAACAATTTCAGGTCGTTTAATGTAAAATTTACGCATATCAACTTTGCCGTACTGCATTTTCAGTCTCGAAAGCACTACTCGACGCAAAGACGACTTGCTGCCTTTAAACTTTTATTTTTGAGATTAGCTCCGCTAAATGCTATCAATGTAGAATAATTACTACCTTATAATTACTACCTTGAAAGATTTCTCCTGTAGTAGCTCGGAGAATAGGCAGTTTTAAACTCCTCCATGTCAGTGACAGGCGAGGGATGCGGTCGCTTCTTACCTGGCGTACAGAACGTTGGCCGGCCGGCTATTGCTGCCGTTTCGTCGGCTACTAATTCAGCTTTTCCGTTGACAATCTTTTCATTGTATAAATGGAGACGCACGTTCGATGCCGATGCAGTTCTTTCTAGAAGATCACAAACACTAGCAGCTTCTCCTTAGCGCTTGAAGTAATGAAACACATTCCACACTATTCCCCTTGCTTGGCTATGTAAAGTTTCTCCCTTTTTGTTCACGCTTACGCGATCCGAAAATGGCTCCATATTGGACTAACTGTTTGGCGCTTGATTTGATGACGTCATGGCCGATGACGTTTTGTTCCAGGCCTAATCAATCGCCGCGTAATGACCATGTAAGGCAAACCATTCTTTCTTGAAAAAAACTATAGGTCAAGTTTGTGGGACCCGTGCTACATGGTCAGTATCAGGAATTTGCATCCAGACTGTGTTAGTCCAAAGGTGCACTAGGAGCAGCTGGTCTAGATTCAAGTTCATGTGTATGTTGGCCATTTAGCCAGGTCACATCAAACTGCTCTAGCAACCAAAATATCGAGGTTTTAAACTGTAAATTGTTGAAATTTCAATGATGGGCAATCTAATATGCTAAATAAGATATAAGCTAAATTATTAGTGAATGTATAGGCATTGTGTTAATGCTAGACTGAACCCAGATCACAGTTGAATGGTCAACTTTCCCTACGATGGATTTAGGCCTAAACACCCTCCCTCGGTGATAGTAACATACAAAATTGAGGCATCGGTAATAGAGAACGGTGCCAAAATCCTTTTTAACTTCGACCGGCAAGAGTCAGAATTTCTTGCATTAGTTGTTTCATTTCCAAAAGGCTTGAAATAGCTTGACTCACGCCTGAGACAGGGTGGCGGTGGAGCTTTGTCTAGTTTTAGTGGTTCTCCCTTTACCAAGATGGCGCCAATGTTGCGTTGCAGATTGGTGAGGAGCGTTGTCGACTGGCCAAGTACAGAAAACAGAAAAGCTTTAAGTCGAAAGCGGTGGTTAATCCTCGGTTGATTATTGGTGCATCAGACTGTGGGGCAGGTTTGTAAAAAAAATCAGTCTGGTACGGTATCCTCCACAGTTTTGAAGAGGTCCGATAGAGGAATATTGGTCGGGTCGGTATTGACTGAGGGCAAGTGTCAGAATTTCTTGCATTAGTTGTTCCATTTCCAAAAGGCTTGAAATAGCTTGACTCACGCCCGAGACGGGGTGGCGGTGAGCTTTGTATAGTTCTAGTGGTTCTCCCTGTCCCAAGATGGCGCCACTGTTGCATTGCAGATTGGTGAGGAGCGTTGTCGACTGGCCAAGTACAGAAAAGCCCTAAGTTGAAAGCGGTGGTTAATCCTCGGTTGATTATTGGTGCATCAGACTGCGGGGCAGGTTTGTAAAAAAAATCGTCTGTTACGGTATCCTCCACAGTTTGGAGGAGGTCCGATAGAGGAATATTGTTCGGGTCGGTATTGACTGGGTCTTCCGGGAAGTGAATGTGTCGGTCTGTTGGTTCGTCGTGTTGATTCATGAAGGATGAGTCCGCATTGAGTTGTTGCTGTAAGACTGAAGCGGAGTCAAGAACGCTTTCATATTCGTGAAGTTCATTATTTGATGACAGGACGAAAAGACAGGCAGTCATCAGTAGGAACATGAGAAGAACGTTGTTTCTTTGATGCCTGATGTGGTAACGAAAGAAAGCATTGGTGGCTTGCGTTGCTACAGGTCGTGGCTACCTAGCAGCAGAGAGAACGAAATGGCGGAGGAAACGGGAAATGTTTCATGCAGTTCTTTAGGCAATTTGTCTGTGGCTTGAAACACAGTGGGGGGGTCCGTGATTGAGAGACCGGCTGCAGTGTTGGAGCGGCAGACTCGTTGAAGGGCAGAGAGGACGTCTTTCGTGAAGAGGCATTCTTTTGGACTTCTTTTGTGGCCCGGGGCATGGCAGCTGGGCTCTTTTGTTGAGGCTGGAGCGGGCTGCAGTTGAACGAAAAGGGCCTGGCAGGCAAGAAGATCTTGAGTGGGTGAGTGGGAAACGGTGCGGCGTGAAGCGGCGCTGAAGGAAAAATTGTGATTTTCTTTTGCACGAAAACGCTTTTAAAGAGGAGGGTAGCATCTGCACATGCACACTCGGGTTACGATGCTAGCGGCTACAAGGAATTGAAAAACCTCCAGGAAAATGAAGCATTGTGAGGAACGAATGCAAAAATGCACAGGTAATGAATGTTTTCCCACTGGCAACAAGAAATACTTTTATTGCATGACGTACAAACTTTCAAGTCAGCAGTGATGCTTTTTAGCCCTAAATGATTTACTAAAGTAGCTACTTTGTATATTTTTCAGACATTCCACCAAATACAGAGTTTAACAAGTTCCTGGAGAGTCAACAAAGTATGGTTATTGAAGGCACAGTAATTCATTGACATAACTGCAGCACTATTATTTCATAGAGATTTACCTTTTGGCACCAAACACTAATTGTACCAGATGAACTACTACGGTCCGCTTTATTTCTTGTGTATGAGTGATATAAAACCATAAAAAAGAAATATTAGTTGGTTTCCAAACATGCTGGGGGCTTAATTGTAATTACTTTGCATTATAGGTGAAGTTTCTTGCATACTAGCATCAAGCGTGATATCAAGTTATGGTTTTTTTTAATTCCGTAGAAGTGTATCACGACAAGGTGAAGCATTAAACTTGTAGATGATACCTAATTCACGGTTGAGTTGTTGAATTTTTTAAAATGTACATGAGAAGAACTAAATTCATTTTTTCATGAACTGAGCAGTTTTCATTTGGATTGAGCTTGAAACCCATGACACTGAACTGAATTCGAACAAATGTAATGGCTGTACCAATAAACAATTTGTGTCAGTTGAATTGTGTGAATTTTTGATTAAGGGATGCCCAAGCCTCAGACCTTCTGGCTGGAAAAAAAAAGCAATATAATGAATATATATCAAAATGTATTTCATTACATTTCTGTCAGCTGATGGTAGTGTTTAGCAAGTTGGGTAATGAGTAAGGCTGTACCGAACCGAACATGGCCGAACAGAGGGGGTTCGGTTCGGTCTTTCAAACGCAAAATACCAATCCGAACATATTTTCACTTCTAATTGACGGATTTTGATGTTTGAATACACCATTTTGAAGGTTATTTTGCCAGCTTTCTGTTGGTCCAAACCACAAGTTCCTAGCTCTAACGGTTCAGGAGTTATAAGGGAAAATGTAAAAGTAGTGGAGTTTTTGAGTTTCAACATCTACGGACTTACAAGTCCATGGGAAAATACCTACATTTGTTAAGGAACTTGTGTTTTGATGAATCTTTGTGAACTGAGCTCTTTTACATTTTAGTTTAAGATAGATTGGTTTGGTACATTTTTGTTCGGTTCGGAAGTGTACGGTGTTCGGCTTATTTCAGGTTTGTTCGGTTCGGCGGAAAAATTCTCGTTCGGTACAGCCTTAGTAATAAGAATGAGGGAGGTCCATATAGTACACTGGCTCAAAAGCAGCCGCTTTAAATTTACACACCCACTTGATTTTTGTTAAGTAAGAAAACTTCGTGATTATTATTATATGACGAGCTCCATTTACAGTTCGTGTTCCTCCGACTTTGCCTTATTTATATTATATACTACTTGTACTTAGTTCATTACACCTGAACAAGCTTTCAAAGTAATAATCCAAATGCAGCAAGTTCAGTCCTCGTGGAGGCCCCGGGTGCTCACAACGGGCCCGTTTTTAGAGTTGGTACTGAAACCAAGCAATTTTCTGACGAAATTGTCCCGCTGTAATCTTTAAATAACATATACAGAAGTTTAGGCTACTTAACAAATGATTTTGACATGACGCAAATACAAATCTATTGCTTTGTTCTACCTCAAAAACAATGTCTACCATTTGTTTCTCTTGCACTCGATATCCTAGCACTTGTTTTTGCAAACTGTCACTATCAAATACTATTGCATGGCAAGCCGTCAAAATTTTATACCACAAAATGTTTCATTTCTCCTCTTGGGAAATAGTTTCCATTTATTTCAACAAATTCTATGGCGTTAGTGTCACATTGCTTCGCATTTTTGTTGGAGAGAATAACTTCTGCGAAGCTGTTATGGTACTTTATCATTTCAGTGAATGAATGCTCTGACCTCCCGCAACAGAAATGTGGTATAAAATAGCTTAGCGGAATGGCTATCACCCTGGGTGTTTGAACAGCTGTTTATGCACCCCTAAATGGCATTAAACTACAATATGAATGTGTTGAGAGTTTAGGCTACGAAAAAAAAATTAGTTGTTTCTCAGGCCCTGCCTGGTGGTCAAATTTGCCCCTTGTCGATGCTTTTCATTTGCTAGTTCAAGCTAAATTTATTACCGTTACAAGGAAAAGCAATTCAGTTTGCTGAAAATAAGTATTATTTCGCCTAATTAACCACTTTTCAGCTCCGTAAAATTAAGTGTTTTGCAAGTTTTTCCGTAAAATTTAAATGCAAGTGTTTTGAGCAGTAAGACTTGAGTTACTTCCAATAAAATAAAAAATAAAATAAAAAGCCTGGTGGCCTGGTTACTATTTGAATGAAAATACCCGAGAAACAAACTTATTTCTTTTCATGGCCTTACCCTCTTTTTCGAAGCCGGCTACACGGAAAAATAATTTTTTTTTAAATCTGAAATCAATACTAGCTTAATCTTCCTTTCGTTCATTCCTGTGAAAACCATGTATTTGGTACTGTTGATTTAATAGGTAATATTTAGCATAACGTTCGAAAATTCAGTCACGACACCTCTAATGCATGAAAAAGAACATGTTTTTTAATAAATTCCATCAAATGGCATCAATGTTATTAAAATTAATAAATATCACATAATTTACGAAGTTGATTTCACATTTTTAGCTGGTTTCAATAAAAGTAAAAATTTCCGCACATTCGTATATTAGTTAACACTCTACGGATGCAGCTATCCAAATCTCAAGGGTTGATGGCTTTCAGTCTGGAAGATTTGAAAATGTCTAGTTCTTAAATTGTCGAAGTCTAGTTCTTCCAAGTTAGGATCAAGAACATTTATCTGCAAACCCAAAATTAGAAGCGGGTTTGGCGAGGGTTTTTCCGAACCTGGTAGCACCAAACCTGTATAAAATTTACTTGGTCGTCTTTTTGGTACGTTTTAGATTCTTGTTCTGGGCCTTCCTGGTGCATGGCTTGTTTTCAGACTTCTATTTTTGTAAATTGGCCAAAGAAAATGTATCGCTTGTTTGATTTCAATGGTTACCGCAATTGACCAATTTACTAATTATTCGTGGCACAGGGTAAGTGTGTTTGCTTTTGAAATCTTGCATGGAAATGGCAGCCATTTTGTGTACCCACATATTGTATATTTTGTAAGCTTTTTATGAATGTCCTATTATGGAACTAATATACTAAGTGCTTTAATTGCTGAAAAGCTCAGGGATCTTGGTATGCTTAATCCCATTTCTTATTAGGGTTTCTGCTTATCCGCAGTGTTTGACAAAGCAGTTGTGGTTAGCTAAAAAGAATAACTACAGCTGTTTTAAATTGCATTGTGTACTAGGGATTATGTGATACAATCGGTTTTCCAACAATCCTTACACAAAATATTCCTGATGTCAATATTGTATTTCATTGATGTAGCACCAGGGTGTCAGCTCGTATGAAAATAAAAGGTGGTCTATTTAAGGCCCAATGCTCTTTCAAAACTGCTAACTTTGATTGTCCGAACGGAAAACTATTTTAGCTGCAGGCAGCAAAAAGCCACGTTTGAGCAATTGAAGGATAAGTTTTGTATAGCAGACAAAACTGGTTCACTTGTCAACTAAAATATGCCCGGGTGCTTATTTCAAGAAATACAGTACGTTGAGCAAAATATTAATTATGTAAAACTTACTGTATTGGCCCAAATATGAGATGATTTTGATGTTTTACTACAACATTCATATAGTTTTTTCGAGAGCTAACTGCTGGATCTAATCCCAACACAAAGATCCAGCTTATTGAGCTATATTTAACAAAACAATAGGTTCAATAAGCATTCCAAAATCGTGAAATCAAGATGTTAAAATATTGATTTAAATCTGATACAAGATAAGCTGACTAATGTACCAACAGACCGTGTGGCATTACCACAACTTATGAAAAGTCTCATCCATCTTCTAAATGTGGTTTGTTTATTTCTTGGAATTTGGGATCCCAAAAATCCTTTTGTGATACATTGGAGTTGTCTTACACTTGGGTCAATATGGTACCTTCTTGTATGAGGTTGTTTCAACAATATGTATTTGTATCCATAGTAATTATTTATAATCTCGTATTCAATGTGTCCGCCCTTGTTTGGCGTTATTATTATTGGCCTAATTGACTATATTTTACATACAATTTTTAGTCTTTCAAAGACTGCAGAATTTTTATTTATTTTTATGATTTTGATCAAATTATCGCATTAACATGCAATGCTTGTTTTAAGACTGTTCAATATAGACCAAATATTTCCCCCCTAGACAATTTCGTCAAAATTTCCTAATTTTGATGTTCCAAGACATCAATTTAATCGTTGTTTTGAAAGGTATTAAATGGTGCTCATCTCACACGTGTTTAGTTGTTTAAGGTATTTACCAAAAGACATTTTAGGGATAAAAAATAGCTAGTAGACAACCATACTGATTTGTTAATCTCTAGATCTTTAAGTGTCATTTGAAGTGCTATTACTTTACTCAGACGAGGTCATCAAGAATGTGATCCCATGTGTCCCGTCCTCGTAAAAGTAGTAAATGTATTTTAATATATATCAAGGTTCGGAATGTTAAGGAGGGGGCACATTTCACGAACTGCTGGAGTGATCAAATAGCCAACGGACAAGTTTTCTTAGTTACTTGCCTTAAAGTGTGACTTTAAAAACTGCTGTGTATTGAATATTTTCATTGTAGTAAAGTTTGCTGATGTATGCCTGCTGAAATAATTTTTCAATTAAAAGCTGATTTAAGAAAGCTAGCGTTATTTATGTTGATGCCTATGTCTGTTACAAGACAACACAGAAAATCATAAAAGAAAAATGGAATCTTGTGATTTAAACTATTTTAGGTTCTCGTTGGCCACTGTAAATAGTCGTATTTATGATCGTTTACAATCGCCTGTCACTCCTATGCACTAATATTGGCGGTGACTGGAACCTTGCAGACGCACCGAGTTCCAGCATGTGCTCTGCTAGTAACGATTTGTTTTTACATGTAGCTAGCATCTACGAAAATCAAGAATTGGTAGTATTCTTTTGACGAAAAAATTTGTTTTCATTTTATTTTAGTTGTATTTATTTTTTCAGAATATATTTTCTTTATAATGCTGAAGGAAGTAGAATTGTTTAGGGAATAGCTTTTTATTGTATAAATTATGGGTAATTGTTTCTGGGTCCAAAACAGCAAATTATATCTGCTGTTTCGAAATGTTTGACGGCCAGTTGTGAGAGCTCTAAAAGGGCAGTTTTCGTCATTGGCTAGGGAGATTGTTGGCGTGGAACTAAATTACATTTCTTCGTAGTTATCTTCCTCGCTGTTGGTTCTTAATTAACGGTTCGACTCGAATGACCAGTGCCCCAATATTCGTTCTCAAGCTTTTCAACGTGGTTAATGCATTTCTGCCAATCAACAGGGGTTACATTGGCTACTGCATATGTTTTGACGTCTGCAATTTTACATTTTGTGTTGGATGCTCTTAGTTCATCTTTAACTTGGGCCCAAATTAACTCTGATGAGATTCAGGTCGCAGTGGTAAGGAAATTTGTTTTTCGAGCCACGAATATTTTTGGCTTATTGCTGCCGTATCGAGTCGAACTGAATGACATGGATTCCATCACGATCACAGAGTTGGCTGGAATGCTGGGTAGTGGTTTTTTTTACCAGTTTTTTTAAACACTCGTTGTTAATTTTTTCATGGTATGGTCCCCAGTCTTAGTTTTCTAATGAAAAGAAGTTTATTTACAAATCCTTCGTTAGAGCCAGCATGCAATAATATCAAACGTCGACCTTTTGCCGGTGGTATGAAGCAGCCACGTAACTCTTTGCTCCTTGCAGTGCCACTACATCCGTCGGCTGTGATGTTCGTTGTCCAAGTAAACAAACGGTGGTTCTGGCTACGCCATTAACTTAGCGAAGAAATCTACAGTGTAGAGCAAAATTGTCTGGCAAAGCGCGAGCAAGCTTGGCAATTTCTCTTCGAGGTGTTGCAAACATTTTCGCTTCGGCTTTCGATGAGCTATGCCCTGGCGTCGTCGTCTGCGCCGTTAGGCCTAATCGTGGCCAGGCGTAGTTTTAGCCAGAGTTGGCTATCGGTATTTCTTTTGCTACTGACAAGGCACATCTTACCGTTCTGAAATTTTCTAGTGGCAAAGTTGGTGTCTTGAATTTATTGTTTCAGCATCCATGTTGTGTATTTGAAGACATTGTAAACAATCTCCCTAGCCTGCGAATTCAGAGATTTTCCATGTCGGGATAACGATGAAGCGAGAGATAAGTTCGCCATGTTGGTTCGTCTGCTCGAAGAGTAACTTTTGCCAGACGTGATCAATCCATTGTCCAAAAATCTGCACGAGTGGCCAACCAGAATCTAAAATAGTATAGTTTTCTCCAATTTTTAAATCGGACATAGTACAAAAAATTATGTTTCTCCATTTTAGTTTGTCGTATTAGTATAATACCACATGGTCGTTTTTATCTGTCAGTTCTGTGAAATTTAGGCTAAGTATCGCATTCACAGAGACCTCCCCCTCCATCAAAACGTTATTTTACAGATAAAATTAGTTTTTGCTTAACCTGAACTACCTACCTTTAGTTATGCCTAAATATAGTTTATTTATTCTCAATACTTAAAGACCATAAATTTCACTTATAAGAGGGCTCCATAGCTCACCACCTGGGGCCGTGCATGTTAACCTCCCATCATGCAGTGCCATCCATCCTCACAATAGTCTGTAGAACAATTCTGTTCAGCGAGAGTGGGCATGGTGGGTAAGGTTGACACTGAAGGTAAGTATTTTATGATAAGTAAAAACTAATTTTTATCTTTAAAATAACGTTTTTCACTACTATCCGAAATACTACCCTTTAGTTACTGGCCGATTTTATTCAAAAGGAGGTGGGTCAAGCCTTATCCGTCAGCGTGACTGTAAGGTACCCACCTGAAGCAAATCTGCAACACTTTCATCCAAGCAACGGGGCATTGCTTCTTGCCCACTATGCTGCCATCCATTAAATATTATTTCATTTGCGAACCAGACACAGCCCCATTGCCATCTCTCAGATAATGGCTGGTAAAGGGGTTCTTATTCCACCATGCGCAGGCTGTCACAATTTCATCCAAAGGCACGCCAGCTGAAACTGGGTTTGGAGACGGAGTTGAGTTCATGTCAACCAAAAAAAAAGAGGTGTCCGAAGTGGTGTTGTCACTTGTGGCTGCACAGACAACCATAGCCGAGTGCATTCCAGGTAAGCTTTCAATGCTCAAACGGGGCATTGCTATATTTCTCCCAGTCGATGGGTCCACCACTGGGGCCAGGGCGTTGATCACGACAGGACGCGAAGCTTCTTCTGGACATTGAATTTTAGCATGGAATTCCATGGGTTACGTTCAACAGTCCTTACTGAAGCAATTGTGGCCGTCCTTCCTGGTGAACGCTGCCAACGTGCTCTGACAAACCGCTGTGGCCATCACCACCAGAAATACCGTCTTGGGTCATGTGTAACAACGATGCTTTATGGTCAAGCTTTACAACACCAATGGAAGCGAGGGCGAAACCATGATGGACACATTGCCAGAGGTTATCGAAGGCATGACAAGCTTGGAGTTCACCCTGCTGTTGCTCGCCTTGGAAGGACCTATGTATTTTTAAACCGACTTAATGACTCGGCTATATTCTTTAAAGGCAATGGGCGACAGACCTGCGTGAAAAAGATTGTTTAAAAAGACAGCCAGGGAAGCGACCAATGGTTCACAAGGTCTACAGTATTGTCTGTACACCAGGCAACCATCTGCGCCACTTCGCCTCGTATACCTTCACAGTGAACTCCTTATGGCAGTGAAGAAGGCGCCTTGTCACTGGGGAGGAAAGCCCTGCCAATTCAAATTTGTGGTAAAGAAGAAACTCGCCATTGAACCCGAATCTTGTTCAAGACGTTCTGAAGGAGGGATTATGGGAGAAGGAAAAGGCAAACATGCCGTCCTATGCGATGCTGAGGCTGTCTGTTGCCCAGGTCAGGTGATCCTGAAACGGGAGGATACAGTTGCAGTTAATGGTTGTGACGCATGACAAACAGGTCTACCCAAGGCTTCCTCCACTTCTGGAAGTTCTCCATTCCGTGGTTGGTACCTTGCAATATGTCTGGGTAGCAATGTCACATGAAACTCTTGGCAGATTGAGAACAGGTAGGATACCTCTTCCATCAACGTGCAACAGTAGGTCGCTCCACCGCGATGAACATATGCAACAGGTATGGTATTGCCCGACATCACCGCAACAGTTCTTCTTTGCATTCGAGAGGACCACCATAACAACTTCGTTTACTTTAGGAGTCAAATTCACAATTTAGGGTGGTTATCCATCTTACTACACACAATTAAAAAAAAATTGTATTAAGTGCTAGTTTTGCATTTTTGAGATTGTGTGTAGTACGATGGAAAACCACCGAAACATTATAAAATATGACCTGGAAGTTCCAGCGTGTTGATATGCAGTCACCTCCGATGACCTGGTTCCTGAAGCCGTGAGCTCGTCCGCGTGGGCTCCCCACCCCGACGTCGACGTATCCGTGAACAGTAGTAGATTGGGGATGGGGCGATGAACCGGAACATCCCGTGATATTGTTGTCCTGAAGCCACCAATGAAGGGAATTCTAGGGAATGTTGGCTAATGAGATTTGATCATCCCTGGAAAGTTGAGGAAACCATTCGTCCTTCCGGAACCAGTGCGTGGGGCTGGTCCTCCAGGCACCAAGAGGGACAAGAACCGCACAAGCGTACAGCTAGCCGATGATAGTTTCCAAGTTCCTGGCGGCGATCCAAGACGGGTGGCACAGTCCTTCCAGGGTGGAAATCAGTTTCTGAACCCTCTTTGGAGATGGATGGATCAAGAAATTGACCAAGTTGCTCTCCGCTCCCAGGAATGCGAAGGGTTGAAGCAGCAGGAAGCAAAATTTGTAGCGTTGATTCGCAAACAGTAAGAGGCAAAATTGAAGCTCCTGTAGTAGCCGCGCAGAGCAGAATTCCAAAATATTCATCGTCCAGGTAAACGTGGAACCAAATCTTCCGACTGCAAAACCCGGGACGCCATGCTAAACCCAAAGGGCATCATGTCAAAGTGGTACATGCACTGTAAACCGGCACGATGTGCAGATACACACCCTCGAGATTGATTGGCCGGTAAACTATCCCTGAAACGAGGACTCCTGAGACAACGCGAGTTACATATTGCCTTTCACATCGTCCCAAAAATTTCATTTTTGTTCTCCAGGGGTTGCAGACACCAAAGAATTATCTTTATGACCACAGAAAAGCCGGAAGAAAGAGAACCCGAGTTTTTACGGGCTACAGATAATTTACGTTGGTCCATTTTACGCCATGTTTTAATAATTGATTTATGTTCTGGAGCCGAATGGGACAAACAAATTTCACATGGTCATCAACAAAATGACAACCCCACTCGGCTAAGCTGAAAAAATGGCTAAGTCCCACAGTAGGTCGAAAAAAATGACTAACTTGTACACTTAACGACACCACGGAGCAACCTGGTCGAATGCTCAAATGATTGTGAGGATGGGTGGTGCTGGGAGGTTAGCATGCACACCTCCAAGTGATGAGCTACAGAGGTCTGTTAAAGTGAAATTTAAGGTCTTTTCAGCATTGAGCTGAAACGATATTCAGTCAGTACTACAGAAAGTATTTCGGATAGCAGTGAACAAAGTTCGGTTTATTCCTTCTGTTCAAGCCAAGTAAGACTTATGCTGTTCCTTCCCTCAAAGGAAAAAGCCACAGTGTCAGAATTAGCAAAACGTATGCGTTGATACTAAGTCAAGGTACTGGGCGATAAAATATGAAGCGAGTAAGGTGTGTTTTATGGTTTAACAGTGTAGCTCCAAACCCCCAATAGACGACTTTCCTGTAGATGCTGGTGCAGGGGAAGTCGGACGATAAATTACATCTCTCGCTATCTGTAAAATACGTCCCTTTAGTACTAGCTTACATCGCTTAATTTAATGCTCAAATGCAAATATCTACTAATATAATACTCATTAGGGCAGAAGGAATCGCAACTACTACCAGCAAAGTGAAAATTAAATACTGGAAACACAAAAAACATTGTAAATAGAACTACTGTGAAATTCAACTGTCAAATAAGCCATTTGACAACTGGAAACACGTCCAACTATCCCTTTAAATTTGACTAAAATTGCGATGGACATCGGGAATCGTTGCTACCTTGCAAACTATGTCTGATCACGGATGTGGCATTGTCGGCGGGCTATAGGTTTTGACTTGGATTATTGTTGATGAGCTAAATAAAAAGAATAAGGGCGCGTTTATGCAAAGCCACTTTTTTGCATTCGCGCAGCTGAAATTTAATCGCGATGGCAAAGGTGTCATTGCCATGGTAACAACCCTTCCTGGATTAGCTAAATCCGACATCGTTTGAGTAAATGCTTGCAGTCTTATAATTCGAGTCAGCAAGATAAAAGTTAATTACTCCTGACTAAAATCTTTTCCCAGTCGCTTCTAACTCAATTATTGACTCGTTTCGTTACCGCCGCCACCATGTTGGAATTTCAGACTTTTAGCTGCGAAGATGCAAAGGCGAGTCATTGCGTAAACGTGCCCTAGAGTTTCAGCTAAAAGTGGGCAATGATAAATCAAATGACGATAGGTTGTTCCCGTAAATGTCAGGGTTGGCTGAGGTCAGGTTTGCACCAAGTATCTCTTGCACACAAGATAGCTACCTCACCCCCTTGATAAGGAGAAGCTAATGCCCTCATGGGCCATGCAAACTTCTATTTCTCAATAAAAGTAGGGGGGTGTTTGACCTCCACTACCCTCTTTACTTTTTTTAGAACAATTTATTAGCTCACTCATTTTACAGATTTTAAAAATTTGCAGCAGTTTGTGTTCCATTTAACCTTCGTACAGTAGAATTTGTTCATAATTAACCTTCAGTGCTAACAACCATTGCTGTCTACGAACATTATCTGACGTACGTACAAAATTCGTACTGAATCAGCTGATGTATTGCAAGTTGTTGTGGTCAGACAGTATCTTCTTCGGTCATGAAAATATCTCCTTACTGGCTGTAATATTAGTTGGTGCTCAATGAAATGTTTGAAGTACTATGGTTAGGACTTGTGGCTTTAGACAAATTATCTAACGTAATAGAGGGTTTTCTTCCGTTCTTCTCATTAAGCACGTATGTTTCCCTCCGGCTGTTATTCATATAGATCAGAAATGATTCGTCATCTTCAGTTTTCAACAACCGTTTGTTGAATATAGCCGCAGGCATCAATTGACTAGCGCTGATGACCTGCAAGGTCACTAAGAAACAAGAAATCTATTAAGCATGATGGTGGCTGAAAGAATACGAATAAGTACAAGACAGATAATAATTACCTTTAGCTGATTTAGAAACGAGTAACCTTCGTGATTATTTTGTGCAATGTGTTGAATACAAGTGGAAAAAAATTGAAATTGGCAATTAATGTTGCAATTAATAAACGAATGTTATAGACTGTTGCTAGTAATGACAGGGTTACCATTGGAGTCGTATGCCATTGCAGAATTGGAGTCACTTAACTTTTTTACCCCCCCGCCCCCGACTTTTATTTTTAACTCCTACTTCCCAAATTAAAGTTTTTTTTCTGTACTATTACCTAGATCAAAAGTGCCCAAACTTAACGGATGGTACAAGGGCGTTATGCTGACCCACGCTCTTCTTTATGCAACCAGGGCAGAAAGAGAACGATTATTGCGTAAGCCGTATAAGTAACATTGACTTCGATCGGGGAAAGGAAAGTATACCTTAAAAGGATAACTGAATAATAGTATAAACTGGAAAATCGGCGCAGACCAAACTAAAAGGCTTCACGGGCACCCTGTCCATAGTTTAAAATAGATGGACCCCTGACCCACGCTCCCTCCAATACAACCAGGGCAGTAAGAGGAAGAGATTATCGTGTACGCCGTAAAGTAACCTTGACTTCATTCAGCGAAAGAAAGTATACCGTTAAAGGGCATGCGTGCACCTCTACTCCTATTGAACTAAGGTACCTGCAAAGATGAGTCATTCCAAACGTTAAATAATGAAATTATGCTTCCGTTAAGCCTTTTTTCATTGCCGCAACTTGATTTTTTTACCCTCAAATAAGCGGAAACCTAGTCTGAAAAATGCTACGATATCAAAGTTGAAAGTTCGATCAGGAAAAGTTTACTGTTCAGCCAAATTTATCAGAAAGAAACTCGATTGCAAAAACTAACCTAACACGACAGGATATTGCATCACTGCGTATATCAAGATTGAAATTGGTTTTACTTCAGCTGACTGGATGCACAGAAAAGGCAAAAGTTTAAAAGGTTGTCAAACATTCATTCGCATTTCTAAAGCATGGAGGTACGTG
>JAHWFP010111592.1:0-11362 GCA_023313725.1 Lithobius niger
CCCCCCCCCATCTTGTTCGATCAGAGAATTGGCTGTGCATTGCAACCAGTGCGAAAACACCGTTTTGTTTTTTGTTTAATGAGAATTAACCAAAATTGGTCATTCTCCTCGATCGACGGAGAGGGACAATTTAACTGGAAAAATCCAACCGGAAAACTCTTTTGTCACTTTTTAAACAGTAAACCACGTGTGTTACAACCACACGTTACAGATATCTGAGAAAGGAATACATATGCCTGACTGGGAAAATACTACGCTTTATAATCATGAGATATTTTTAAATTAAATTACTAATGTTTACAGTGGGGTTCGGCCCCGAAAGCTGTAGCAATTTTATTGATTCAGAAGAACTTTTTTAAAGAATTCTGAAGAGCATTTTTAGGACAATTGCACAACGAGAATTGGCCCAAAAAATAATGAAAATTATTACGGACCTCCCTTTTAGAGCCAGTGAAAAATGTTGATCCCCCCTTATAGGGCAGCAAAAAATTTGTAGCCCCTCTTTTTATCCAAACCCCCGTCCCCCCCATGCTGAGAAATTCTGAGCGGTCCCTAAGTCTCATGGAAGATGGAAACAGCGACGAACATCATCAAGATGGCGGCATTCACAAGTAAGTGATGGACCATAGGTGGATGGTTGCAAAAATGGCATTCAGGGGGAATTTCCCCCTCAAAAAGGAAATAATGTGTTAAGTTGGTGTGACCAATGTGTAAAGGGGCCAACACCACCTAATCTCAGAGACTGCGGCGACAAGATGTACGTAAGATGTTGTCGTCTTGTATCTTCTCAAATGAAGAGTTGGAAATGCAGCCGAAGGGACAAGGCTGAGACACCTTTCAAGATGACCAGAAGGGGCCCCTTTCGCAGCTTCCATCAGCACGTTCATTCCTAGCTATCTCAACATGGCCTGGGATCCAGCAGGAAATCAATCATCTGCTGACCAGGCAAGTGGGAAAGCCTAACAGCAGACTCCAGGGCATTCATGCAATCACTAAAGATGATAAAATGCGTGCCCTGCAAGTCAAGGATCCATCCAGCAGCAAGACCAAGTGCCAAAAGCTCTGCCAAAAACAGAGAATAGCCTGGTGGAAGGCGATGGGAAGTCCTCCCCTCATGCACATACACACATGCTCAGCCAACTTCCGTCCCCATCAGTAACTGCACTGTTACTGAGGTTGGCGCTAATGACCAAGTTGTCGACGCACCATTAAGCCTCAATCCCCACCCCCCCATCAGTGAACAGACGCCGATATCCTACAAACTGATAACACAGCCGCCGGAACTACTCCAAGTACCTTGCGGGTGGAGTGGTACTTTTTGGGAGGACTCCAGGCGAAAAGGTAAAATATAACTTGGGCATCTTTCCACGCTTCAAGACGTGGGGCATTTGAAAGGTAATCTCAAGACAGGACTGTTGACGCCTATCACGGAAATCACCTTTACCCACAGACAGCAAGTCTCGTCCAAAAACGATGGATGAAACAGGACTGGATTGCACAGTGTATCGAATGGCAAGCTGCTGCCCGCAGATTGCTAAAGGAGGTTCCGACGTTTCAGCATACATGCTGGCCACTGGAGATGTCCGAAATGCCCCAATTGCCAAAAGCAGACCACTGTGGTGCACAAACAGGGTGTACATACAGGGTCTATTATCTAGAGGGTGGAGTCCTTAACGAACCATAAACCATGCAAGCACAATCAAGCTTACTGTGTGGGTAGAGGCGCAGCATGACAGTGTGAACCACACCCCATGAGGGGCCCGAAAGACCCCATACGATGTTCAAGGCCTGGGAGTTCTTCTCTTTAATTTGGCACAGGTATGGAAGCCAAGATAACTCAGAATCAAACACTTGACCCAGAAAACATGCCTGCAGAACCACAGTATCTGCGCCTGTCCCAAGTGCAGGTTAAGATCTGGGTGCAGTGTTTATTGATGGCAAAAGTAGCGCACGCTGTTTTGTCCGGAGAAAACTGGAAACCATTACTGACTGCCGAGTTCTGTACCTGGTCAAATACCTGATGCAGCTGCCGATCTCGGGTCTAATACAATTGTCGTGACAAAGTAGATCGGCACCAAAAATGCTCGACAAGTGCTGCAGATCACTCATACGAGTGAAAACATCATCTTGTAAATACAACTAAATACAGATACAAATACAAAATGGCTTCTAAAAACAACTCAGCTCTTCGGCACTCATTCGCTCTATACTTCTCGTAAACATGATTATGTGATTTCAGTTTCGATTATGAGCAACTCCTTCTTGTGGACTGCGGTGACATGAACGTTTTCTTCCAGTTGTTCAAAGATTTTCAGTCGACTTAAAGTGCTGTCTTTATCTTCAATTTCTTGTCTTTTAAAAGGACTTCTTGTTAAAAGCATGCAGTATTGTTTGTAGCATGCATTACTGATATGGTAATATGGTTCATCCGTGTGTGGTATTTGCGTAATTATTCTCGTGATGTCATCAGATCGCCACAGTAGAAATTGTAAACACCGGTTACCGTTTTTTCCCCTAATAAAAGGCTACATTCTTGCCTATTAATTTCAAACAGTTAGTCACAATCTTATTTCACACGTTTGCAGATTCCTTGATTCTTGTCTCTACGAGTTTCAGTATTTATCACAATCTCATCACTTATATTACATATGATGCATGGTTTTTCATCAGCTTTAAAATCTTTCTGACTGCATTTTGACACTCGAGAGAATTTTATAGCGTCTATAACTTCATTTCATTCAGCAGCATAGAAACATACACAAATTAAACAAATTTTAACCAGAACATTATATAAGATTATTATTACCGTAGACATTCCTATATTTACATTTACATTTATTAATCAGTATTATACATTTATTTGGACCTGCATCCACTTCCTTAGCATATAAATGGAGACATCACTATAAAAAGTGGAGGTTTCATGCCATAATTAGCAAGAAGTGAGCAGTTTTGTGATTGATCGGCGTACACACAGGCTCGAAGATTTATTTCACTTTTTTTTTCGTTTCCAAAAGTGGAGGTAGATGAACGGGGAAAACTGTCTGAAATAAGCATTTTTAAGATTTTGCTAACTAATACTAATATCATAAATTTGCTCTTAGCACGAAAAACTATACAATAATGGACGTCCATCTGACTTATATGATAAAGCCGATGGTGGATTCTGATTTAACCACGGTCGTAACTACGTTTTGTGCCCATGTTTCGACGGGGCAAAACATAGCGTTTTCAGAGTTGTGGTGGTAGTTGTAATTACCCGCCATGTGACATGTAATGTGGTCCTGACGATGGAGGGTGATGGCAGAAGTCAGTTGAAGAATGACAAGTGCACTCATTATCCTTATCCTTCAACTTTGAAAACGTGCCGTGTTGGAATCGGTCGAAGTGGTGAATGGGGAAGGGTATCGATGTCGCTAACTGTGTGAAGTTTTAAAGAATAGTTCTTTTTGGACAAAAAAAAAATTGAAAACCCTTAAGGGCCTAGCCCAGCAAGACCTAATTGGCGGCAGCCTTGAATTTTTGATGCAACAAGAACCTCTACATTTGATTAGTAACAATCTAACTTTGAGGCAGTGCTTGCATTTCCTCAAATAAATCGCAATTACTGCACGTTGTCTTTTTTTTTTTGGGCTGCCGGACTGAGAAAGCTTAAATTAGAAACGAATAGTTATCTTAATCGTCATTAATATTCTAAGCATAATCTGTGGCAACAGAAGCAACCGCAGTAAAAAACATATTAAGCCCAGTAGTGATAATGCGTTCAAGGCGAGCACGGAAGTGACGTCACAGGGGGTAATGACGTCATGATCCCCACAAAATGGCGGCACTTCCAGTCCAGTACCCTACAAAATGACGACCCCCCCAGAGGCAAAATGGCGACCTTCAGTGACAAAAATGGTGATCTCCGCTGCGTGGAAGTAAGTGACGTCACAAATGATAACACCACATCAAAATGATGAGTATGGAGGAAGTGACGACATAATAATAAAAATACACAATTCCATCATCGTTATTCATTTAAGACAAATGTTTGCAAAAGCAATGGTCATTTCAACGCTAGACATGACTATGGAAACAGTGAAAGAAGTGTCAGAGATGGAAGGACTCCTTTATACAACGCCTGGTCGTGAAGGAACATTTATCAATAGGTGGTCACATGTTGGAAACCTGTCTGCACGTATACTAGCTGCATCAGGCTTTTACAGATGTGGAGAAGAAGAGGATAAAAAATACAAAACGAATGACATTGTTATGTGTCCGTATTGTGAATTTCGACTGGGTGATTTTGTACAGAGAGACCACCCATTGTTAGATCACAAGAAGTGGAGTTCATCCTGTCCATTTATACATGTATTTCCGAGCGGAAACAATAGCGACGACTAAGCCGAATATTGTAAAGTCTACCCTGACGCGTCCTATTTTTATTGTGAATGTGCGAGAAAACAATGCGACAGAAGAAAGATCGTTAGGGGGAGGCCTCCATATAGTATCATCAAGATGAACTTAACGAACCTTTTTCAATTTAAGAAAAATAGATCGATTGTAGCGCTCTCGGACGTACGTAAGAAGGTATAAAAGGAAAGAAATAGGTAGTCCCTAATCATACATTAGCCAGGATGGATGCTGACCTCTTCACTCCGTCAGGACGAGAGAGTACGTTCGAGGGAAGATGGAAACACGAGGGGACCATGGAGGGGACCCAGGCAGAGGCTGGCTTTTTCAGGTGTGGTGACAAGATGGATATTATGTACAATGCAAACGACATGGTGATGTGCACGTATTGTGAAACTCGCATATGCAAATGGGAAGCTGATCAAAGCCCACTAGAGGAACACAAGAAAAACTATGAACAATGCATTTTTATAAAAAGGTTCCCTGAAGGCAATGATTTTCTCGAAGCACGTGAAAAATCCTTGGTTTACCCAAAAGGCCGTGATGAATGTGATTGTGACGCGCGCACACTTCAGAAAAGATCGGAGAGACCTGTGTCAGAAGTAAGAAAGCAGGTCAGACCTTGATTTAAAAAGATATGGAAAAGTGGTGACTGTTACATAACCACCCAGACCTTGACAAGAGCAACATACTACGATAGAATTACGTCTGAAGTTGACCCATTATTTGGAGCTGACTTTGTTGATAATAACACTGATACTACATTATTGATATTAAATAATGTGAGAAAAGAACACGATGTCGAAAATTGCAAGAAAAATAGTATTACGTCACGGTGGACTCAGCGATACGACGACAATAATTGTTTGGACTTTCATTATGTGTCAGATGATATACTATTATCAATGAAATGCAACGACACACATTTCATGAAGGTTACAAAATACGCCAACGAAGATAAAATGTGCAGCTTTAACCTCACTTATCACGAACTTGAAATATTATCAATCCACATTAGAGCAATAATCCATAAAATTGTAAACGACTCAATTATGTATAAATAAAAAAAGTACTACCAGTTTTGCTTTAGTGTGTTTTTTCTTTTTTCCTTTTATCAATGGAGTCTGTCAGTCCAACCGTTTGAAGCGGACCAGTCGCTCGTGACGTCACACAACCTTTATTGATCGCAAGTGACGTCACGAGGAAAAACCTGATAAGTGCCTGGTGCATTGTAAAATGCAACCTAACAGATTGACCTGTACGACATACAGCGTACGGTATGTCGTTCAAGTAACTAAAAGCTAGAGAGTTTTTTTTTTTGTTGTTGCTGTTAGGTAATTTTCGACTGACCAACAAAGTATACCAATCTCTTTAGAATTAAACCAACAAAGTTATAAAATATAGTGGGCAAACCGGAGAAAACCACTCTTCTGACTGGAAATGTGTAAGAAGAAAGTATTACCAAATTTGATGTTACAGTCACAAGGCTAATTAAGCCTATATATTATATAATACAATGTAAAATTTGAAGAATATACAAAGTAAAATTTTGAAATATAAGCTAAAAAAAGCGGACATTCATTCACACATAGATGCACACATTCATACTCCCTATTCCCTTTATTAATATCATAATGTATTTCTAAGAATACATTATGATATTAATATAAACCCACAATTTGTGTACCCACCCTCATATGTTCTTTCTAACCACTTTTATTCATGCAAATAAAAAATCTAGCGAATGTTTTTTGTATCATAAAGCATAGTTGACTACAACGTTCATTTAATTCATCCCTAGGAAGAAGCAAATGAGAATAGTAGTCAACTACGCTTTATGATGTGATTTTCTTTCTTCTTCTTCTTCTTTTGTTTTGCATTTTTTTGATTTTCTTTAAAACTTCTCTTTTTTCGGGGGGTGATGTCGGGTGGGGGATGACGTAGCGTCCTGTCGCAATGCACATTTGATGTTACTACGAATAAAAATAAAAAAAAAGCTGTGCTTACTTGTCGTCGTCACAAAAGGAAATGAAAAATGAAGGTATAACAATGCGTTAATAAACTTATTCCGTACCGACTCCATGCCGTCCGTAGACACGTTCGACGGTGGAGCCTGTCGTGTACCGCCCGACGAACGAATTCTATCCAAGGCACTTGTCAGTTCCTTGTCCGTGAACGCAGCACGGGCATCGGCGTGGGTGGTGGTGATGGTTGTTGGACGGTCGGTCGAGGTGGTGGTGGTGGTTCGATCGGTGAAGGTATGCTGATGGTAACATTGTTACCTATACCACTTCCACCACCATTGCCAACACCGGTCGTGTAGGCCAACGCTCGGGTGGCAGAAGACGTAAGCCATTCCGGCCTGCACGACACCAGCGAACACCGCGACCAGAGCAGCGACCGTGAGTTGCCACATTGCACGTCAGAATGAATCCAAAAGTAAAAGATTCAATTAGAAGGGACCTCAAATGCTGAGAAAGGTTAAGTAATGGGTCAGACGTGAAAAACAGCCTATGAATACTTCTCTTATTAATGTGTCAACTTAAACGGAAGTCGGTGCGGAATATGTTTACATAACGCTAAAAGGAAAATGACAGCAAATAAACTAACTTAATGCGCGCTTTTGCAGACTGGACACACGCCGCACGAGGAGCAGGGAGCAGCATCATCCCCTACCCACCCATTACCGAAGTGGAGGACGGTCGTTTGTTTCTTTTGACACTTAAATAAATAAAGAAAAAACCTACAATTTCGTCTTTTAAGTAAGTAACGGCTGATAGTAAATGAATAGTTAATACGTACACCCACACAGAACACCGTCATCATGATGAAAAGCATTTGCATTTGAAGCGGGGCCTAATGACCAATGAATAAACTTAATTAAACAATATAAAAAGAAGGTAAAAGAAGGTTAAAGAAACAATAATAAATAAAATATGACTCCCCAGAGGCAAAATGGTGACTCCTAGTGACAAAAACGACTACCCCCACTGTGTAGAAGTGACATCATAACCCACACAAAATGATGACACTTCTGGTTCAGTGACGTCATATCCCCATACAAACTGGTTTTGTGTGTTCTTCAATACCATTAACATGATTGTGAGTAAATAAACTAAAATGAAAAAAAAAGACAGAGCAAACTCATCAAAACAAATTCTATCTTTTACTGATGTAGTATAGAAAAGAATTATGTACAAAAGGGGTTGTTTATTTACAATATATAGAAAAGAAATTATGTAGAAAAGGGGTTGTTTATTTGCAATATATACAAAATGAAACAACGCCTAATTATGTAGGTGGTCTAGTTGCATAATGAAAATAAGGTAGAGTATGTACATTATCGTCCAACACAAACCGTTTACCGTCAAAACATGCAAGCCCGACTTTATTTTGTAGCACGGTAAACAATTCGTGTCGAAAGCTGCGAATTGTTGTTTGGTTGTAATAATGGGTTGTGTGCTCATTCAAGCAAGTGAGGTAATCGTCATACGTCACAACACTGTTTAACACATCACGTTTAATCCCCTTACCAACCTTTTTGACTCTTCCGGCACAAACAAAGCTGTACATTTTAGATCTCAAACCAACAAATTCTGTGATAGGCTTACCGGAAGTCTCGTCTTTAAAAGTACCTAAGACCTTTTTGTTATGCTCACTGTACAAAGGATGGTCTGTAGGGTAGTTGCTAGTGTCGAACAAGTGTGAAGCAGTTTTCATATCGTCGTAAATGTCAGGAGTTTGCACCTCCATCATGAGAGAATCTGTATCTGTCATTAAAAGACTACACCTGTCGTCGTACCTGTCTTTCATATAATCATAAAAAAAACCGTACATTACGAGCTTAGACTGTTCCAAGACACAACACCCGACAGGTACGGGGCGATTTAGGGTAACCTTAAGTTTATGCATTTTGAAAAGAACCAGGTCAGGACTCAATATGTCAAAATAATCCATGGAAGGTGAGTTCTTTAATTTCAAGGCCTTTGCCTCATTTACTGCTAATTTAATATTTACACGTTTGCGTACATTTTCCATGGATTTCCGAAGATCGAATTCACCGCCAGTTTGTAGAAGTTCCTCTCAAGTTCCGTCGTAGCATCCTTCCTTTTGTTTGTGTTAAAATCAATGAAGGGTCTAAGCCACGCCCGTTCCGTAAACTTGATCCCTTTGGAGACCTTCTTTAAAATCATTCCATGTTGCAAATAATAGATTAGGTTTTTGTGATAACAAATGTAATCCTTTCGTGGGGGGGGGGGATTGAGGCTTAATGGCGCGTCGACAACGTGGTCATTAGCGCCAACCTCAGTCACAGTGCAGTCCTTTCGTGGTCCCAAATGAGGTACTAGTTTACGAGACGACGTGACGGAAGGTGGAGCAAGTTCAGCATTAAAAGGTGACAACATTTCTCGTGTTACGTTAATGTTTTCAGCACCTAAGGGGTAATCTGAGTGTTTATTGTGTAATGAATCGGGATAGTCGAGGTCAACCTGTAACAGGTAACCCGTATCACCGTCTTTGGGTATACTGTTTACATCAAAACACCCAAGCTCTTCGTCTGTCAGGCATGCTCAAGCAAAAACCATATAGATTTGTTGCATCTAAATAAATTATGTAAGTGATTGGTTTTGAGGGGTCATAGTCTTCCAAAAGTGGATGGTTTGCTTTGGCAAACCTTTTGGGGATAATAGAAACTCCACCCCGCGTATCCCTTTACTTACAAAATTGTACATATCAACGCTAGACAACAGCTCTAATTTAACTCCCGTCATCCTCAGGGCAGCATCCCAGCTCAGACCAGGCAGAGTGTAAAAGTGACAGGGATCGAATCTGTACTGTTGCATGCTAATGTTTCTAAAGTTTTCAAAATAGTCAGCTAGTAACGCCACATCTGTTAAAACGTAAAGGTCATGATAGGAACCTATTGTAGTACAACCTGTGGCATCCCAAACGGTGTGGGCGTATGAATACTCATCAGTAATACCGCTGTTTCTTAAGGTTGAAAAGAAAGCTTCTTTCGGTGGTAGTTGTGTTTCGTCAAAATTATGAAATCCTTTAATGTATTCGTACATGTAAATGCCTTTACGTTTCAACAGATGATGGACATTGGGAAATATACCTTCTAAAACAGGGAAAGTGGTCACAGTCTCAACTAAATTACCTAGTGACGACGGCAAAAACAAAAATGAATCCATAAATTTAAAGGCTCCTATTATAAGAGCAGTGAAACGCTCGCTATTTTGAGGAATAACAGAGATACTTGCGTCATTGAAATATTTTAAACCCCTAACCAAAAAATGCCGATCGTAACATTTTAAATTATGAATTACAATAGGAAACTCGTCTTTGAGCTTGTAGTAGAGATTGCACTTACAGTGCGCTGCACCCCTGTAAACACCAGTCAAATGACAATGATCTCGGACCTTGGGGTCGCCGGATCTGTTTACAAAAGGTTTGTCACAAATGTAACAGTGAGTTGCCTCGTTAAAGCTATTGTACTCCTCAGTACTTAAAGACATAGTTACGAACTGTGATTTAATATACTGTATTACGTCATACTCGTCTTCAACGGCGTTAAAAAAGGTTTCAACACAATCTTCACCCCTGTATACACGTTTCGAATGGATCTCTCCTTTAGGTCCTATAATCACATAGGCAAACCCGCAAGGGACGTGCGCCTGCGTGTTGAAAGTAAAGGAGTGAGTAGGGTTGGGTCGACGCGTGTCTACAGGAGTTAAAATTGCTTCAAAATCACAATACATGACATAAGGGTGACGTAATTGACGGTCATACCTGGTAAACGACATTTCAGGTTTATCAGGCATGACCGTGTGCTGAGGTGCGTTAGATTTACAAATAGTTAGGTGTTCGTTTAATCCGTCAACACTGCAAAACGACGAAATGCAGTACTGACACACGTATCTAGTATTGTCAGAGTGTGTTAAACGACTCAAGTTCTTGATATAGCAATAGTGCTGCCCCTGAACCAAGAGCAGCTTCACCTCAGGGCAATTCTCCCGTTTACTAAGATGTATTGGAAAAATGTTCTTGTCTTCGTAACCGTAGAGGAAGATGGCTACGTTGTTGTTGGCTTCGAACTTGGGAATTTCGTGTACAGGTGTTGGGAAACTAATTCCAGTTAAATTCAGTGTATTTTCATACCTGGTGTAATGTTCGACTCTGGAAGGATTACGTGTTGCTGGATACAGTCCCGCCAATACCGAATAAAGGAAACACTTGTTGTTAAAACATTTCACGTTAACCACAGCCTCCTTATTTCGCAAGTGGTCGTCTAACAATACTACCCCACACCCCCCTGTGTGCGGAGTGTAGCCTACTTGCCCACGTGAACGTCACAATGCACTATTTTAGACACAGTCCAGCCTGACCCGTACCTGTAAAATATTTCTAGTTGAGCTATTATTTTTGATATGGCTAAATTGATTTGATTCTGAATATCTTCGGGTTTTAGAATAATCATGACTGTACTGCACAGGTAGATGGTAATATTTATCAATTCATTTTCAACATGAAAATACTGGTTTTTCATACTGGTTTCGAGGAGTGGCACTCAGCGTGTCGCCGGAGTCGCCGTGAGGAGGTTGTGTTGGCCCGTTTGCGAATTGGTCACACCCGACTTACTCACTGTTTCCTTTTGCGGGGGGTTGACCCTCCTGAATGTTCTTGGTGTCGACGGCCACTTACGGTCCGGCACCTACTTGTTGATTGTCGCCATCTTGATGGTGTTCGTCGTCGGTTCCATCTTCCGCATGACATTGCGCGTCAGTTGGGCGATAAGTCTGTCCTCCTGTCCGGTGTTTTTCAATTTTTGCAGGAGGTACAGATGTATGACAAGATTTAGATTGGGGTTTGAATAACATCTCTGTAATGTGTGGTGCAGTGGCAACCCGGACCACTGCACTGTGACTGAGGTTGGCGCTAATGACCAAGTTGTCGACGCGCCCTT
>JAHWFP010111592.1:12683-30238 GCA_023313725.1 Lithobius niger
CACCTAGGCCTCAAAATGTCATTAATTTCTGACGTGTTCATTCTGTAGACAAAACGTTTCTTCTTTCGTCAATTTCCAAGATGGCTTCGTGCTCCCCTAGCGTCAACACGGTGACGTTTTGAGCCAAAATAGCTGAAAATGCAAGCTCTATTCTCACTGTACCATTTTTCACTAAAGACACGTGAGAGGGGTCATTGGCGTTGCCGTCGTCTGTCAAGTCGTAGCAGAAGAAACAATGACCATTCTTGTAGTCGTCGTAAGATATATCGTTTCCCACATTGTCAAATGACGTACCTAAGCCGCGAAACAATGACATGTAGGCGTTCACGTAACAGTTTTTGTCAAAGTCCATAGTGAGCGGGTTACCGTTATAAATCTCTCCATCAACCGAGAGGGTTATAGAAGAAAGTCCAAAGTTTTCAAAGTAAAAAGGATCGTTTACATAAATGCCATTATACGATGCGTGACGTATCGTACAAATAATCACTCTAGATGGTACATTTCCGTTGATCTCAGCCTTGTTCCCTCAGATGCCTTTCCAACTCTGCGTCTGAAGTTACACGCTTTTTGGCAAACCTCGTGGGACAGACAGGACGGTAATAAGTTACGGGCCATTAAAGGCACTGTCGAGGAGTGGCACTCGGCGTGTCGCCGCAGTCGCCGTGAGGAGATTGTGTTGGCCCGTTTGCGAATTGGTCACACCCGACTTACTCACTGTTTCCTTTTGCGGGGGGTTGACCCTCCTGAATGTTCTTGGTGTCGACGGCCACTTACGGTCCGGCACTTACTTGTTGATTGTCGTCATCTTGATAGTGTTCGTCGTCGGTTCCATCTTCCGCATGACATTGCGCGTCAGTTGGGCGATAAGTCTGTCCTCCTGTCCGGTGTTTTTCAATTTTTGCAGGAGGTACAGATGTATGACAAGATTTAGATTAGGGGTTTGAATAACATCTCTGTAATGTGTGGTGCAGTGGCAACCCGGACCACTGCACTGTGACTGAGGTTGGCGCTAATGACCAAGTTGTCGACGCGCCATTAAGCCTTAATCCCCCCCCCCATTTCCGTTGAAAGGGTTGTCAATTTGTCCACTTTTAACTCCTTGTATCAACGTGTGGCTTCTGAGTTCGGTCTTCCTGTAGGGATACTTGGCAGGTGTATTACTCAATACCTTGGCGTGTGCAATTAAAATGTTCGGAGATGGAGTCACTTTTCGCACATACAAGGACGCATCTTCGATGGTAATGATGGGATTGATGTTGGCCGTAGCACCGGCAGCATTTAGGAACAAATAAAAATTAGGTTTTTGGGGAACGAACCTGAATTTAATTTCAGTATTGTTCAAAATCAACCTGGGCTGCATACAAACGTCGTTGTGTATTCTTCTTAGTAACTCGAGACTGGCAATATGAGTCTTCCTTTCAAGATTTAGATTAGGGGTTTGAATAACATCTCTGTAATGTGTGGTGCAGTGGCAACCCGGACCACTGCACTGTGACTGAGGTTGGTGCTAATGACCAAGTTGTCGACGTGCCATTAAGCCTCAATCCCCCCCCCTCTTCCTTTCTGAGGATGACCCCCATCCCGAAACGTGCAACTGTGTTTTTTAGCATCCGGAGAGTAACTGAGATGGGTCAAGATGTAAGCTTTGAACCCATAGTTATCGTTCGTGGTGCCGTCCAACCTTCCATTAAAAAAAACATCTACTTGAGAAAATAAAGCTTGAACTAGCAAGTTTGAACAACCTATATTGGGAGTTTGAACTGCTGTCAGGTTCGTGCCATCACCTTGACTCACCATTAACGTTTGTGATAAGTCCACGTACGAGTCGCTTCCGGCGATGGAAAAGTCCATTACCTGGTCGGCCGACACGGGTGCGAGGGGGCGATACTGTTCATATTTGGTTTTCTGTATACTGAGTTGAGTAGGCTGTACAGAAAATATGTCCAAGGGACTGAGAAGACGTTCACAGGAAAATGGGCTTAGTATACTCATGGTTGCGAGCGAGACTGACCTTCGAACGAAAGGAGTCAAGTTTATATAGCCCCCCACCCTTCCCCCCCTAATCCAAAACGGTCTTTCTCTTCTTCTTCTTCTTCTTCTTGTTTTTCTTAGTTATCTTGTTGTTAGAACGTTTACGTTTAATCCCAGACCCGCACTGACTAGTGCAACGACCATGCCCACCCTGCAATTTTTGTCCTAGATTGGATATCATTCCACTAGCAGTCTCCTTTAACCTTTCTTTAGCCGATTCTTTGAGGTTCATACCACGTAGCACATCACCCCCTATTCCCACACCCGTACTGAGTGTCTTTCCCGAAATAGTTACCTATACTTTTTAAAAATGGCATGGCTGTATATGGACTTGAGGCTTGGTGGGATGCCAGTGGCCCCTTGGCTTGTCCCAGGTGGCATTTTCATTTTCGCTCTGGCGTCCCTCCCGAAGGGTTCCACTCTACCAGCAAGGTACTTGCAGGAGTTCCGGCGGCTGTGTTCTCAGTACGCCGGTTATCAGCGGCTGTTTACTGATGGGTCGAAGTCAGACGTTGGCGTGGCGTGTGCTTGTGTGTGTAAGGGAGTCACGGTTGCCCATCGCCTTCCATCAGGCTATTCTGTGTTTTCTGCAGAGCTTTTGGCTGTCGGTTTGGCAGTGGAATGGATCCTTGACCTTCAGGGCACGCATTTTATTGTCTTTAGCGATTCCATGAGTGCCCTGGAGTCCTTGGCGAATTACAATCCTCGGAACCCCTTGACACAACGTGTCCAAGCTTTGCTTTCCCGCTTGCCTGGCCGGCGGAAAACCGTGCTTTTCTGCTGGATCCCGGGCCATGTTGGGATAGGTGGAAATGAGCAAGCGGATTCTGCAGCGAAAGGGGCCGTTTATGGCCCGCTCCGGAGGGATCTCGGCCTTGTTCCCTCAGACGCCTTTCCAACTCTGCGTCTGAGGTTACACGCTTTTTGGCAAGCCTTGTGGGACAGTCAAGTCGGTAATAAGTTCCGTGCTATTAAAGGCACTGTTGAGGAATGTGTCGCCGCAGTCGCCGTGAGGAGGTGGTGTTGGCCCGTTTGCGCGTTGGTCACACTCGACTTACTCACTGTTTCCTTTTGCGGGGGCTTGACCCTCCTGAATGTTCTTGGTGTCGACAGCCACTTACGGTCCGGCACTTCCTTGTTGATTGTCACCATCTTGATGGTGTTCGTCGTCGTTTCCATCTTCCGCATGACATTGCGCGTCAATTGGGTGATAAGTCTGTCCTCCTGTCCGGTGTTTTTCAATTTTTGCAGGAGGTACAGATGTATGACAAGATTTAGATTAGAGGTTTGAATAACATCTCTGTAATGTGTGGTGCAGTGGCAACCCGGACCACTGCACTGTGACTGAGGTTGGCGCTAATGACCAAGTTGTTGACGCGCCATTAAGCCTCAACCCCCCTTCCCTGCCGAAAGGAAGCGGGTCGCCAGTATCAGTTCTAATATCTATGCTAATATTATGTAAAGTCATGCCTAATAAAGGATAGTAGTGCAGTCTGTAAAACACGGCGTTGGTGTCCTCCCCCTTCAGTCCCTGAACGCTAACAATTCTCAGTAAAGGTGCTTTAACGTCACCAACAAATTGCGGCGTGATGACGTCGGTGTACACCCACAAGGAACGCGTAGGTCTGCTTTCGTACTCACGAACGTCACCGATGACGTTTAATTCGGTGGGGATTCCTTCAAAGATTTTAGGGTTGAACCCGAATTTACGTGCTAAAAACTAGGTGACAAAATCAGGTAAATGTTCCCCCCAGGTATTTTAGACTCTAAATGTTTAATGCGAAATTTATTGTAACGACTATCAAAATGCAGGCTGGGGGTGATCGGTCCGTAAGTTTCGTCTACGAAAAGACCCATGTTAAGTTTAATAGCTCTAATTTCAGCATTGATATCGTCTGCCAAATCGATCAGAGTGCCGTAGTGAGTCCCAGGTACTATGCACTTTAACTCGCTAGGAATTCCATTAACGTCCTGGTTTATTAACTTAGCAGAGTCTTCAACCGATAATATAAAGCTGTTCTAGGTGACGTTGAAATTGTTTGGAAAAGTCATGTGACTCAAGGCTGCTTCGTACTGACCGTCCAGGTGAATAGGTTCGGCTAATTGAACTATATAATTTTGCAAAGTATTATTGGGATACAAACTCATAGACGCATTCGAGGGTAAACACAGATAGAATCCGGCGTCAGACATTTTTTAAAAAACCAACGATATCTCTAGTCCAAGAGTTAAAATCGTTTTAATAGCCTCACCACTTAACGAAATATTCGGTGCGACCTCCTCGTTTCCTAATCCTAAGCACGCGTTCCACCTTATATACCTCAGGCTCTCTTACCGACTGAAGTTCCTCCTCGTACCAGGTACCTAAAATAGGGTTGTTATTGTAATCCCTAACAACGTAGGTAGGAATCTCACCTTTACGATTTTTACTTTTAATGTAAACAATTTCCTCCGTCCAATTCGGGGTATAACCCTTACCCTTACCCTTACTTTGCTACGCAGCCCCATCCTTACGGGGTCCCCCACCTAGTAGCCACCACCTCCGTATAAATTAACAAAAACCTCACCCTTATTGCTATCGTTCACGTCATTAGGAGCCATTTTTATGCTCATGTGATAAGACCTATTATAGGCCTCTACTATATCTTGTAAAGCATCCAGGTAACGATTAGTGTTGTTTGCATGCAGAAAACGACTTATCCGACCCCTTAGCGTTCTTATTACCCTTTCAGCGATTTTAAATGCATTTTAAATGCATTTTAAATCGTCATTTTGTGTGACGTAATGATGGACGTTGTACTTTTTAAACACGTCCTGTACACGTTCTACCAAAATTCCCCGCCTTTGTCGGACCAGCTCGCGGCCGGCACGCGACCTCTGTTAAATAACTCGGTCAAACCTCTACTCACTGAACCAGCATCTTTATTTTTTAGAGGCAAAACGAACAGTTCTTTACTAAAAATATCAATTATTACTAATAAAAAAGTTACGTTATCATTTTCTCGCGCCGAGTTGCTGACGTCAGCCAAGTCCATTCCCCAAATCTCGCCCGGTCCACCCACTTTTACTTAATTACGTTTGATAGGTTTGAAAAGCTTGTAACTCGACTCTCCTTTCAGCCAATTTTTTTACAGTTCGCAATGTAATCTCGTATCCTTTGGCCCTGACAGATCTGTACAGCCTAAGAGCACCCCCGAGCCCACCCTCATCGCTCGGACTGTAGTAAATGGACCTTAAAATGTTATCAGTGGTAGTCATTACTCCAATCTAAGTTTTCCCTAATTTATTTTTTCTTCTTACCGCTTTCAGAAGAAGAAGAAAGAGGAGGGAGAATTTCGTCGTTGTCCTCAAAAGATATTAAAGGCAGATCGTCCACCGCTGCAGTTCCCGACGCTTGTCTGATATCCCACACCCCAGACGAGGGAGTGGAGAGTCTGGGAGAGGGTTTATGCACTTCAGAACAACGTAAATAGGTCTTTTATGGAACGTAGTCCTTAATAAAACGCCAACCTGGTATAGAGTGAGTCTTTCTTCTAACTGCCTTATTGTTGGTAATTGCACCGTGAATTAAATCCACGACGTTAGACCCCTTTATGACCTTCCCCTCGTGCACCAACTGTCCGAATACGTCGTATTCGATGTTACCGCTATTTAACATGCGTTCCACCCTCCCCCTGTACGATTTAGGTAACGTTCTAGCGCAGCCTGGGGCCCGGGCGGAACCTGGGCTAGCGAGGTGGGGGTGGCGAACGTCACCTTTAGCGCGTCATTTTCGTTTTTCTTGTCCACGTCCAGGTAGCGTTGAAGGGCCTGGGTGTATAGTTTGGACTTGTCGTATTCGGACAGGGACTGATCCCCTAGGATACTCTTCATATAATCGTCTAGTTTAATTAGGGTTTGGGTAAATGCCGACCTGGGGTGCGGAATAGCCTTGTCGTCCCTAACAGCGGTCGGCGCTACGTCTAAGGGTAACAACTGCATTCGCTTGTGCATTATTTAGGTATTAAGCCACCCAGCAGACCTAAAACGGGACCCAAAAGTGCACCGAGGAACTCACCTGTTTGGTGCTTGCTCAGGTGTTTGTGTTTGTCAGTTTTAGAACAGTTTTTTGAGGCTAGTTTTAAAAGCACTTTCTTATATTTTTAAGAGTCTTTTTTTTGAGCTGGCGTTAAAGGTACACGTCCGTCTAATAAATTCAACGAAGCCAAACACAGCACTTCCCTTATTTCTGGACACTGTATCAAAATCGTCTTCACTCGTTTCGAAGTCATTTTAGATTTTAAAATTACTAGCAAAGGAACAAAATCTAATATTTTACTAGCTTTCATTTTGGTTGGTACACCATTATAGGCAGTTTAAAGATGTTGGAACGAAACTTTAACGCTTCCGGGGTTAGAGGGTGTAAGTCTATCAGTAAAAAATCACCCAATTCCTTGGTCGCTTCTTTGTAGACGGGAAGCAGGAAATCTTTGGAAACTCCCAGCTGGTTGGCCAGAACTTTAATTTGTCCCAAATCCCTACTCGATATGAATAGCAAAAACGTGTGGGTGTTTAATGATACGGTTCTTAGATTTTTTGAAAATAAATTGTGAACTACTATGATAGTCGTAATGCTTCTGTGGTGAGTCCCCTTTAAAACCACATCGTGAAGTAAACTGACCGGTAGAGAATGTGCTAAATCGTCTAAAATCAAGATGGCGTCGCGGGGTATAGCGTCGTAAATTTCACTGTTGAAAGTGGAATTAAATTGCACGGGCATTGGGCTGGCTTCTCTTAAAGTGTCGAACAGAGGTTGGTCCTCCCCGTAACAATAGCAAACAGATTTTGGTGCTGGATTAAAAACTTCTTGCGATTTTAAAATCAGGTTTACAATGGCGGTACTCTTACCACTAAAAGAAGGACCGACGCAGAAAAGGTAGCTGGGCTGATGGAGTCGCGCGTCCATGGAATGAATGAATGAATGAACTAACGGACGTCATCCGCTTTTATACCACTCCTTTCGGAAACGTTTCGCTCGTTCGTCCCAACATACTTTTACGTAGGTAATTATTAAATATAATATAAAATGTAATATAGTCTAATAAATAAGAATAATACCACCTTTTTTCAATCCGGTTATTTTATTTTTTTATGTTTTGCGTCCTCGTTCATTACGTCTTAATCAACGGCATTGTAATATGGTGGAAGAACAACACGTGCCGTAATATACACATAATGTTCGGAAAATCTCAACAGAAAAGGGTCGCACAAATCAAACATTTTGTCCTTGTGTTTAGCCAGCCACCCGGGAAATAGTAGACTGAACGGTAATAAGTACTTGTCCTCGTCGGGTAGGGTTTCGCACGGATTTTCGTCTAGTTTGTATAGGTCCGTTAAACACTTTCTTCTAGTCGTTTTTGTTTTTAGAGGTGTCACACCGAAAATCGCACTGTCCGAAATTGTTTTTTGCCACACTAATCGCATCGTCACAATTTACAGGAATTTCAAATCGTAGGTACATATTGATCGTCCCCTGTTGTAATTGTCCGATACAGTAAGCCTTAAGTTTGAGTTGAGAAGCGAACAACTCCAATAAAGAAGCACACTCGGGCTTGTTGGGGCTTTGCATTATCTGCAGGCTGTATGTAGCGCAATTCCCAACTGGCTCTAATTTTTGACGCTTTGTCAGCGTCCTCGTCGAGACAGCATCGTTCTGAGACACGTCCGTCATGGCGTGAGTTCGGGAAGTGGAATGTGCTGGTGTTATTATTACTATTACTATTATTACTATTATTATTGCTATCATTATTAATATTATTAGTACTACTACTACCAATGCTAGTCTCGCGTCACGTGACCGTCATTATTAATTAAATAGCATAAAGCTATTTAGCACATTTGTGCGCATTGGTTGAGCTCGTGGTCCCACTCTTCTATTTCTTTTACTGAATCCTTTATTATTTTTAATTGTTTGACCGTTAGTTCCATCTTCTTCCTGCTAATAGAGACAATGCTGATCATTTTCTCCTTGCCCAGTGTAAAGAAAGAAACACCAAACTTCGGAGTGGTGTACAGAATTTTAACTGGAAGCAGACCCGACAGAGCCCAGAATATAGCAGTCTATTTTTGGGTGGACGGGACTTCTGGGGCACGAGTACGGCGTCGTTTGGTGGGATATCGAGGGCTTATATACCGAAATTCTAGGCGCCAATGCGTCTATAAAGGAGTCCTTCCATTTCTGACACTTCTTTCACTGTTTCCATAGTCATGGAAACCCGGACGACTGCACTGTGACTGAGGTTGGCGCTAATGACCAAGTTGTCGACGCGCCATTAAGCCTCAATCCCCCCCCCCCATAGTCATGTCTAGCGTTGAAATGACCATTGCTTTTGCAAACATTTGTCTTAAATGAATAACGATGATTGAATTGTGTATTTTTATTATCATGTCGTCACTTCCTCCATACTCATCATTTTGATGTGGTGTTATCATTTGTGACGTCACTTACTTCCACGCAGCGGAGATCACCATTTTTGTCACTGAGGGTCGCCATTTTGCCTCTCGGGGGTCGGCATTTTGTAGATACTGGACCGGAAGTGCCGCCATTTTGTGGGGGTTATGACATCATTACCCCCTGTGATGTCACTTCCGTGCTCGCCTTGAATGCATTATCACTAATAAGCCCGTTTCTGTAAAAAAACTAAATAGTTGAAAATAAATTATTAATAATTTTTGTAAAGCTTAGTAATGTTACGGATCATATTTTATTTTAAATCTTAAGAAACGAACTTTTCATTAAAATTAAAACATGTAATCACTTTGGTTGACGCACCCTGACAGGTGCTTCCAACAATAATCGTGTGTTTTCACAATGAGTTAATTTCGACAAGTTCGTTGGGGAAACAAAACTACTTTAGCTATCGACTCAGAGGTAGAAAATACTAAACGCAGCAATGAATTCATTTGGCAGGAACAGGAATTATGAATTCAAGCGACAGGAAACCACTGCAGTATACAGCCAGGCTGTACTATTCAAGACTGGGCGGATTATCAATTGATTAAAATCTACATTAATAAAAAAAAGTTGTAGAACAGCCCAGTGTTGCACGAAGGATGCACTAGCCACCAGCCTGCACGAACAATGCGGATGCCATCTCAAAGCGAAATGAGGAAACACGACTGCATACCTAAGGCATGCCGAGATCCACCTAACACGAACACGCACGACCTAAAGCGGGCCGAGACAACACCAAAAAAACAAACCATAAAATGCCATCTCTTCAGTGTGAATGTGCAACCCAAATGAAAAACTACAACATGACGAAAACATGTACACAATTTCATAATGAGGGCATACTGAAAACGTGACTGTTAAATGATGGAGTAATAAGCTTAGGAACAGCACGAGCGCAAAGGCACTACTACTACTCCAACAATCTCTTCTAATAATGAAGGATTTGGATTCAAACGGAATGATTGTAGGCAATAAACTGAATATATACACTACTAGAAAAAAACTGTAAGGAAAATGATGGCTTCAATGACCGCAGTTCTTCTATCCAGCAATCAATTTCAAATGTGCAAACATTCCTCTTCCACAGAAAAGCATTTACTGCAAATTCGACCCAAAATCCAGTTTTTAAAAATGACATAAACGAACTCGTGGAGTCTGGAGACGGGTGAGGGCCACGCTAAATGACGCATTTACCGTTTGCTAAAGGTCCTATCATTGTGGACGATTAAAATAAAAGGATTAGTGAAACTCAGTAAAATTTTGAAAAGGCTATTTACTTTCTGCCCCTACCAGAAAATAAAAACGACGAAGCCGGTGGGCTAAAGGTTTGGACTTAGTCATACAAGAGCGTGTCTTTATTTCCGGTGGAATCATATGTAAGTGTATGGAGTTGGCGCTGATTGAGGGGGCGAAGCCAGTGTGTGCAAAAATACACAGACGGGTACACACCTTCCACAACAAACACATGAGTGAGCAAACCATCCCAGTATTGCAAACGGTGCATCAAATACGTAGCACGAGCTTAAGCTAGGAGATTTATAAAGGAGACTGAATATTCTCGGTTAAAATACCATCGAGCATAGTTTAAGTATCGATAAATTTTCAACCACTCCTTACGTTCTGAAGCTAATTAAAACATCTCACACAAGCACGCCATAATTTTATAGGTTTGGAATGCAACTCATGGTTGGAAAAAATTTTATCGATAAAAACTATGTTCTTGTGACACTTCTACTGATAAAAATTGCTTCGAAAAACCAGTTGTTTTGGCGGAGTTGCGCAAAAATACCTCCTTACTATTTGAATTTGCCGACAAATCCTCCCCCACTCTCTTTCTTTTCAGGTGCCCCGGAGTGGGTCTGGTGACCTTTGGAATATAATACGAGTTACTCATACAAGTTAAAATCAAACAACTGTGTCTCGTTTAACAAGCGTTTCCATTTTAGATGTGGGGAGGGGGGAGAGCACTAATAGGTCTATGAATAGGACCACCTTGAATGTAATCTGCCACTTTTCACAAGTACCAAACTTGAAATGGTTCAACATCTAGGAGCCATTTTATTAGTTGAGCCGCTTGGAATCCTGATCACTTTATGGAAACATTACTTCTAAGGAAAAATCCCTTATATAATTAAAAAAAAGTGGCAGAAAAGTTCAGCTTCACACACATTTACTGCGAATTTATATAATCGCTTGTGCTGTGATAACATTACTCTTTTGAAGTAAATAAAAGACTGTGACTAACAGACTGCTGCTTGATCACAAGATTCTTAAAAACCTTTTTAAAAAATGTTTTGATAAGCAAAATACAGATCCATTTAAACAGACAAACACCAAACAGACAAAACCAACACCATTTACACAGACAAAACCAACCTTTTCTTACAAATATTTAGTTCTTAAGTGGGTACACTTTCAAAGTTAAGTGCACATTGTAATTTCGCAAGTGAGCGATATGATCTTTTCAAGCATGCGAAACCCCATCAAACAAAAATGACACATACTTTTGACTACAGGTGTGTACTAATCGGTTGAAATTTTTGATCCATCAATAATCTCTACGTTTGAGCAGTAACTATCTAACTTTGGGACAGTTCTTCCATTTCCTCAAATAAATGGGAAAAATATGATAAATTATTTACAGGTTGAAATTGTCCAACTTGACTATCGTGAAGTGATAATCATTAATGCAACTCACTTATACGTTTACGTTAATGATTTACCATATCTGGGTGATTAGAAGCTTGAAATAGAGATGCGAGCACAGAGTAAAAAACAAGGCTCCTGCTATATGAACATCTAATATTAACAAATGCCTTTATGCAGCCAAATATTGGTCAGAGACTATGAAACTCCACTCATTTTTCAATGACGTGAATCTTCCTTCATGTATGTCTCTTTGAAACTAAGATGATGGAGAAGTGAGTGGTGATGGTATGACGTGTGAATTCATCATGAGTCTTGAAGGTGATACATGTGACTAGATGTCCTCTACGGTGACGACGTAACTTAATGTGCTGAAAGAACCATATATCGCTCGAGAAGCTGTATCGTCCCTTCACACATCAGCCCACACCGATCACACTCTCACTCTCTAGACTTTCGCTCCGACGGGCTAGAGGAGTACAATTTACCGTTCACCAGGCAGGAATTTGTTTCAGCTTTGTCCAAGTCGCATGACTCAGCCCCAGGGCCTGATGATGTTCACTATCAGCTGTTGAAACATCTGCCTCTTGCCTCCCAGCAGTTCTTGCTGGAGATGTTCAACCGTGTGTGGGCAGAAGGCTCTGTTCCGGCAGCGTGGAGGACAGCAGTGGTCATCCCGATTGTGAAACCGGGCAAAGACCCTACTGCTCCTTCCAGTTATCGCCCAATCGCTCTGACTAGCCGTGTCTGTAAACTTGTGGAACGGATGGTCAGTGAGAGGTTAGTCTGGGTGCTGGAATCACGCGGATTCTTATCTGCGTCCCAGTGTGGCTTTCGACGTTTTCGGTCAACCATCGATCATCTGGTTGCCCTTGAATCGGATGTGAGGGAGGCTTTTAGCCTGCGTCAACATCTGGTTCAGGTTTTCTTTGACTTGGAGAAGGCTTATGATACGACCTGGCATTATGGGATTCTCCGTAATCTCTAAGACTGTGGCTTGAGGGGACAGATGCCACTGTTGCTTTCCGCTTACCTCTCCGGCCGTTCTTTTCGTGTTCGTGTCAGGGCGACTCTTTCCCGCCCGTTTGTCTTGGAGAATGGTGTGCCTCAAGGGGGTGTTCTTAGTGTCATCTTGTTTGCTATTGGGATCAACCCCATTGCTCAGCAAGCTGCTGTTCCCCAGTCATTGTTTGTCGATGACTTCGGCCTGCGCTTTCGGGCAGCTCGCATGCAGACCTGCGAGCGGCAGCTACAGCTGGCGATTAACAAAGTCCAGACCTGGGCAGTCAGTAATGGTTTCCGGTTTTCTCTGGACAAGACTGTGTGCATTCACTTTTGCCGCCAACGAACACTGCACCCAGATCCTTGCCTGTACTTGGGGCAGGCGCAGATTCCTGTTGTCCCACAGGCACGTTTCCTGGGTTATCTTGGCTTCCACACTTGCGCCAACTTAAAGACAAGTCTTTGCGGGCACTTAACATCTTGCGGGTTCTGTCGGGCACTTCATGGGGTGCCGATCGCACTGCCATGTTGCGCCTCTACAGAGCCCTGTCCGCAGCAAACTTGATTATGCGTGCATGGTGTATGGTTCGGCTAGTGACTCGACTCTCCAGGTGTTGGATACTGTGCATCACAGTGGCCTGCGTGTGGCGACTGGGGCATTTCGGACTTCTCCAGTGGTCAGCCTCTATGCTGAGGCCTCGGAGCCACCTTTGGCCATTCGTCGGCGGCAGCTGGCCATTCAGTATGCTGTGCGTTTACGTGCTGTGGAATCCAGTCCTGCTTGGTCCATGGTTTTTGGGCCAGACTTGCGAGTCGGTAGACGCAGGGTGGGTAAGGGTGATTTCCGCGATAGGCTCCAGCAGTCCTGTCAGGAGATAGCCTTTGAAATGCCCAGCGTCTTGAGGCTTGGGGGGATGCCAGTTGCCCCTTGGCTTGTCCCGAGTGGCAGTTTCATTTTCGCTCTGGCGTCCCTCCCGAAGGGTTCCACTCTGCCAGCAAGGTACTTGCAGGAGTTCCGGCGGCTGTGTTCTCAGTACGCCGGTTATCAGCGGCTGTTTACTGATGGGTCGAAGTCAGACGCTGGCGTGGCTTGTGTTTGTAAGGGAGTGACGGTTGTCCATCGCCTTCCATCAGGCTATTCTGTGTTTTCTGCAGAGCTCTTGGCTCTCGGTTTCGCGGTGGAATGGATCCTTGGCATTCAGGGCACGCATTTCATTATCTTCAGTGATTCCATGAGTGCCCTGGAGTCCTTGGCGACTTACAATCCTCGGAACCCGTTGACACAACGTGTCCATGCTTTGCTTTCCCGCTTGCCTGGCCAGCGGAAAACCGTGCTTTTCTGCTGGATCCCGGGCCATGTTGGGATAGGTGGAAATGAGCAAGCGGATTCTGCAGCAAAAGGGGCCCTTTCTGGCCCTCTCGGAAGGGATCTCAGCCTTGTTCCCTCGGACGCTTTTCCGACTCTGCGTCTAAGGTTACACGCTTTTTGGCAAGCCTCGTGGGATGGACAGGACGGCAATAAATTACGAGCTATTAAAGGCACTGTTGAGGAATGGCACTCGGCGTGTCGCCGCAGTCGCCGTGAGGAGGTGGTTTTGGCCCGTTTGCGCATTGGTCACACTCGACTTACTCACTGTTTCCCTTTGCGGGTGGTTGACCCTCCTGAATGTTATTGGTGTCGGCGGCCACTTAACGGTCCGGCACTTCCTTGTTGATTGTTGCCATCGTGATGGTTTTCGTCGTCGTTTCCATCTTCCGCATGACATTGTGCGTCAATTGGGCGATAAGTCTGTCCTCCTGTCCGGTGTTTTTCAATTTTTGCAGTAATGTCTGGTGCAGTGGCAACCCGGACCACTGCACTGTGACTGAGGTTGGCGCTCTAATGACCAAGCTGTCGACGCGCCATTAAGCCTCATTCCCCCCCCCCCCCCCACACCGATCACACTACAAAGTCATTTGTCGCTAAACTACAAACGGCAAAAAAAAAAGGGCTTATAAGCAACTTCAGTATCTTTTACGCATATTGTGAAAACGATTTGGATATAAATTAATTGATTCATGTGTTGCTGACAGACGTATTAGTATACTTACAAAAAGCGACCATATAAGTGTCGTTTTAAAGGTGTGAAAGTTAAAATCTATCATTTTGTATGTAATTCTCCATTATTTTTAGTAAAAGTAGACGTGTTATTGCATACCTCCTATTTTGTAAATATCAAAATATGGCTCAGAGTGTCCTGTAAAACGGAGATTCATTGGGCTCTTAATCAGTAATTGTTGCAGCCTAAACCCCAGAAATTCGAAACCACCACGAACTTAACACAAAATTGTTAACATCTTCAGTTTGGCCGAAATGTGCTCAGTCGGGTTGAGATCTGGTGCCTTTGTTGGGCATGGTAACAAACGGATTTCAGGGTGAGTCTGAAACCAATGTTTTACAACTCTTGCTTCATGAACTGCAACTAGAAAAAACACCCGGGTAGTGGTTTCGAAAGGCATCAGGCACAGCGTCGCGTTCTAAAATGTCCAGGTACTGAATTCGATCGAGATACCCTTCGTTATGATGAAGCGTGCCGAAGCAGCTAACACTGCAACTTGCCCAAACGAGGACTGAAAACATGCCGCTTTTTTTACGGGTTTCTTGTGTGAAATGGGGATCAAAGTCTTCCCGTAGGCTGCCAAACTTTCAACTTTCCTTGAGAGCCTTTTTGAATGCACCATTCGTCTGTAAAGAAAACCGAATCCCATTCTCCACTCCAAACTGCACAAGCAAAGTGTAGACTCTTGTGTGGCTCGCAACTTTTTTCACGGCTGTTTGGCACCGCAAACCAGCATCGTGAAAACGAGATCTAATAGTGCTTTACGCTGTTACTACTGCTAGTCTGATTCAGAACATCAACTACAACCAAATCTGGGTGGTCAGTGGTTGCATGTCCCCGGGGCTATCAAAATAAATCTTGGAGGTGGCCGTTCTCTTCCCATGCCACTTTCCATCAACCGACTGTCTTTATCGAACAATTCATAACGTTTGCAACTCTGTGTCCACCTTGAGTAGACCAATAAATACTTTCTCATTCGGCTTGTGACAATATTTGATTATCATTAAAGTTAAACTGTAATGGTCTACATGAAGGATGGAAATTAGCTTTCAAAATGCTTTGTCTTAATCTAACAAGGCCTGGCTGTATGTTGAAGCCAAGGTGATATGGCTTTATTGTTGCATTACTCCAGTACAGTCCATTCCAGCAATGCTATTCTCTGTTCCATGCAGTACGTACCCCAGAAAGGAGCGTCAGAAGTCGTGAACTGTACATCATACAAGGACTACTCAATGCTGATGTTTCCATTTTTACGGGAATAATGGTTCTGTAACTCTCCCAATAAACATGTGAGCAATAATTCATTTAATTTTTTTTAATCCCCAAGCTTATCTCTATGCGCCTCAACAAAGGTGACAAAAATGCCCGCACACACTCATCCACGCATATGGGTAAGTAGTTTTGGACCATAACAATGATTACTGAAGAACGATTTTACAATTTTATGGGAATTACGTGTTGCTATTTTTCCTGTAACCTACATAGCTCTCCACTGTTCGGCCACTGAAGAGCCCGTGACGAATAAAAGATCATTGCTGCAGGGCTTGCAACAATTTTTCAAGGCTGTAATTTCACTCATACATGTATACGCATGGCTTAAATAATATTTGCCAGTATCTTAGGTACATCATACAATATCTCTGTTTGGTTACCATCTCTGTAATGTATGTCGCAGTGGTATGCCAGGCCACTGCACACTGACCGAGGTTGGCACCATGACCTAGCTGTCGACGCTCCACTAAGCCACAATTCCTCCTCCTCCTCCCCCCACCCACAAGGATTATGCAAGGCAATGTTAACAGTTTTATGGGAATTACGATTCTGCTACATTCTTTATAAGCCTACATAGCACCTCATTCTTTAGCCAACAAAGAGTTTCTTTACACAGTTATATCTTGGACAGGAAGTTTGTTTGGCACTGATCTGTTTCTACGTATGTTGACTGGAGTATCGCCACAACTAGGGCGCTCACGCTTACGTTGAGGACTACTGCTGTACTGATGCTTCTGCAATTTAGTTTCTGAATTGAAAAAGTTTATCGTGTATTCTAACCACGCATTGCAGATTGCTATGTCAGCATAGTAGAATATCATTATTTGGGTCCATTTCTTGGATTTAATAAATATCCGATACAGCGCAAGGATTCTCACCGTCCAACAAAAGTGCCCCAACATCACGGTGTCACCTAAATGGTGTATTGCGATGACCAACGGATTTAACGCTATGCTATGGGCCGCAACCTATCACGATTTTCTCTAACTTGCTTTTAATCTGTAGCTATCAAGTTGATTTAACAACCGTTTTTCTGGGGCATTAAATCTACACACGAAATCATCTTCACTAGCAGCATTTTATTTATGGAAAGTTTACTGTGAATCTGGCAAACTTGCTCAGTGGTACTTTAACTACCGTAGTTTCTTTAGCACCTGACTTCCTAAACCTCAACGACTTCCATGGCAACACAAAATTTGCAAAGCAAACCTTGCACTACATTATTACAAACACACCATGTAAACTGCTCGAGATGCTTATGCGATGGGCGCCTTTTCTCTATTTTGCATGCTTTGTTACGTTCCGAGAAAGGAAATTCAAAGTTTCTTGGTGGCATCCAGGAATAGGTTAAATGTTGTACCTAACTACGGCGTCAATACGTTGTTGGTTGACATCCACAACTATTCCTGAAATGTTTACACAAGTTGAACTACAACGTTTAAGAACGGCATTATTAGGACGGGTAATGAAACGCAAAGATACAGGCACTGATGATTTTTCAAAATCAGCAGTATTAGAACATTCAGCTGTTTGTTTGAATTTGGATCGATATATTATTGTTATTAAGCTTTGCCTGTGTCTGGAATTGTGTCCACGGTTTGTGCCATTAAACACCATAAATACAGGAAAAAGTCTCAAATGTAAAGATGACGCCAACAACATGTCTGTATTCAAGTCACATGTTGTGTGGCACAGTATCATTACAATATTACATAGCTAACTATCAGAGTGTTATGGCAAACTAGGAGGGTTAACATTGAGGACCTAGTTTGAATGACGCCATTGTGGTGCCTCACTGACGACAAAGATGACAGCCAACCTGCACATGCGTGGCACTTTGGGTGCCTGAATCCGCTACCTACCATTGGGTGTGTTGAGAATCCGGCTACCATTCGGTGTGTTGATGTGGAGGAGCAAGAATAAGTTCTGAAAGGAAAATTTATCTTAAGTAGACAATCTTAAGTAGTCCCCCTGTGGGCTGGGGGTAGAATAAGCCCACCGTACCCCTGCGT
>JAHWFP010111593.1:0-33386 GCA_023313725.1 Lithobius niger
AATAGGATAAAGCACTGATTAATAAATTTGAAAATACGTTAACACATAACATTTTTACCACGGAAGGGGGTTAGGAAACACAGAAGGGCCGTAGAAGCGGCCACTAACTCCGGTCCTACAAATGATAAGGACGCTTAAGGAAGGCAGTTAGGTCAGTACGATTTAGCAAGCCCCGAAAAATCTGCAATGAAGATGCCGATATAGTCTCCTCAGAAAACGAGTTCCAGGGAGAAACCACGCGGTTGGCAAAGAAATGTTTGCGACCGTTACACCTGGATCCTCGAAGCTTAAGAGAATGACCCCTTGTAAAATCGATCGAGCTCACGTCGAAAAAAGGTACGTTTAAAGGCAACAACCCATGGAGAATTTTATACGTCAAAGTCAGGTCCGCCTTTAAACGCCTCAGCTCGAGCGGTTCCAAGCCAAGCGACCTCAAACGGAGGCCAGGAGAAAAGTGCCGTAAACCACGCAAAGAACGCGTAAAAGATCGCTGGACCAATTCCAGCCTGTCAATATCCCGTAAAAGGTAAGGTGACCACACAGGACTGGCGTATTCCAATAAAGGTCGGACAAAAACCTTAAAGGCCCAAATCAGTGTATTACTGTTCGAAGAATGGAAACATCTTTTAATGATGGCAAGTCTACAAAAGGCAGATTTGGCAAGCAGACCACAATGGATTGATGACTTAAGGTCATGGTTCAAATAAACTCCAAGATATCTGATCTCAAGAACAGAACCAAGCAGCGATGTAGCTAAGAAGTATTGGTGATGTTGATTTTGTCTCCCAATGTGGAAGGTACAGACAGCACTTTGCACTAGCAAGTGGTAGCTGCCAGGAATCTGACCACTTGACCACAAGAGGTTATCTGATCCGAGAGAATGGTAATATCTGTCTCAATTAGGATTTCAGACCCAATCTTGAGGTCATCAGCAAATTTAAATTTGGTCTTATCCGGTGTGTTACTTACGTTGGTAAGGTCGTTTAAAAAGATAACAAAAAGAAGAGGGCCCAAAACGGATCCCTGTGGTATCCCGCTGATGATTAGCTGGGGAGACGATAGCGTCTGTTCAATTAAAACCCGCTGTGTACGCCCCGATAGGAAATCGGAGATCCAGGCTAACAGAAATTCGAAGCACCAAAATAAATACGCACAATCTCACCACGGGAAGAAAATCTGTCAATTTTCCGCAAATTTTCGACAGTTTGCTTGGAGGATGATGAAGTACGTCGCCCAACTGTCTTAGTCAGGCTCTATTTTGAGGTTTTTCTGCTGCTTTGTATCACATCAGTCAGTTTGTTCACCTTCGAACCGCATTTACCTTTTATTCAATAAAAACCAATAAACATTTGGGTAACCATACAACGAAAACAGATTAAGTGTAGATATTTTTTTCTGATGATTTGGTGCCGCAGAAAATTCTGCTTCTGGGCTCACAAGTAACTAAACGGGTGACATCATCAACATTCGCCTGCTGCGCAACTTTCACTACGAGTTTGCGTTGCAATTTTGGTTTTGTGTACCCATCTTTACGATAAATGCAAGAAATCATTTAAAGGCACATAAATCCCTCCGTTCTGGCCGCTTTACTCTGCGTCACCTACGCTAATATATAGTTCAAAGACCGCAGCGCGCATTGTTCTACGAGACTAGTCAAACTCATTTCGAGGCCGCTGCAACGTGACGCATCGTACGACCAAGTCGCAAACATGAGCGGAGGATTAATTATCCTTCCTCCAGGGCCGCGGCTTGCCAGCGATGTGGCGGGAGTTAAATACCGCTCGGACCGAGCCGTTTAAAACAAGCCTAATAACATTCACGCGCCACTACTGACATCTGCATCGTACCCTTAGACCAGCAAATGAAAGGTAAATCAGTTTATATAAAACTATTTCCGGTAATGTATCGAGTGAAGCTGTTAAAATATACCGGAGGGAGTTATGTGCCTTTAAGTATTAGTTTGTAGTCTTTCAAAATTACAAATTCACTTTTTATGATTATTACGAGCCCCCCCCCCCCCCTTTATTTACTCTTTCATTCTGGTTCGTAATTCACCAGTTAAAAATCATTCAAAAATGCTCTCATGCAGACAATTAAAAAAAACTAAATCACACAAAAAATGCTTTAAATTGAGTCCAAATAAACCGTCCCATCTTCAAATCCACTATCCAAATAAACAAACTGTGTGGATACGGGTCAGATTCTACTGACCAGCCACGTCTCCTCGTGCAGGTCTCGCGCCACATTCGCTTTCTCCAAAACTTTCAAAACGATGCCATACTAGGCCATCTCAATGCCACGGCCTAAGGCCAATGTATTCCCCAGCCCAACAAGTCCAGTTCGTGAGCTGAAAACCCAGCCAGCACGCTAGAGCGGGATGAGTCATCAACTGCCTTCCAGCTAAACGGTTTAGACCTACATGGGACTGCCGTTTTCGTTCAACTTTAGAAAACGAAGCGCTTCGAAATCTACAGACCATTGCACGATACAAACTGATGTAAACAAACATACGAAAGGCACAAAATTAAAAAAATAATTATGTATTGGCTTTAAAAGTGGGATGAATTCAATTTCAATAGGCCTTAACTTAAAATTCGTTAGCAATCAATTTTGTGGAGGAAATTTGTAATTTTTAACGGATTTGATCTAATACGATCACTTAGAAATTTAAAGGACGAAGTTTTTAAGGTTAGCCAGTGAATTTTTGAGACACGCCCACATTCTAAATGTAAATTTTTAGTAGTAGGCGCCACATGGGCGAAAATATTACGGGCGAGTTACCACATCCCAGTCAAGTTACTGGAAATTTGACAAATGGCTACACATGCAAAATTTACGTGTAAGACAAGTAAAGTGTAACGTTTTCACAAGTTTTTTTATTGCAGTTTTATCTCACATTTTGAATTTTTGATTTCACGAAAATCAATTTGGAAACATCCATGGGTCATCGCCAACAGGTGAAATGTCACTACCCACTCAACCATGAGAAAAACAGGTATAAAAACATCGTTTGAAGAAGTAATCGCCAAATTAACTCGTAATTTTTTTACCCCAGTACATTGTCCATGCGTGTATAAATATCGTTACAATAACAGATTACATTTTAGATGTCACTATTTTTAGTCAGTTACCGAGTTCTATTGTGGAATCTAATCTAACAGTAACACAACTGTAGCCAAACTAGACATGAGCATTTAAGCGCATTTTCCAGCCCAAATTTAAAAAAAAAATTGTTTTCCACAAATTCCTAACTCGACGTTAAACACGATTCAGGGGAGTGAAAGGATTAGCAATTTAGCCACACCAAATTTGGCAGATCGTTGCATAACACGGCAAATTGCCCAAGTCTGCTCGCAATACTCCATCCGCAATTGCCAACAAAACCACTGTTCCCAAAACTGCACAAACGCACCGCAAACTGCGCCGGAAAAACATTCGTTAACAGACATTACTGGAGAAGCAGCGATTAAATAATATCAACAAAAAAAAGCGGTGTCAATTTCGTTAATTTAAGCCTAATAGTTGGTCACCGGCGACCTTTCTTCGCTGTCGCACAGGACAACAATTTTGTCAATTTCGTGGCAACTTACCGTCTGTTCGCTGAATATCCACGTTGGCTCCGATCTTGATGCCTCCCCAACCCACATCCATGGCTCATTTGACGTTAAAAACTGCCAAATTTTTGAGAATATTAAAGGTATTTTGGCGTGTTGTCCGCAAACCAAAACCGTTCGGCTAGTGTTGTGGCCGACTGGCCGTTGGACGCTTTTAAAAGTAGGCAGGACGCATTAATGGATTAACTTCTTCCGGTAATTTGCATTAACGCCGAGGCAGAAAATGTCCACGATTCCACCCTTTTTCACGGTATTTACATATTGATTTGCGATGTGAGTACCTAGCAAAATATAACACTGAATTTGAGAGAATGGTTATTGAATTCAAACACGAATCACCATCATCCCTTAGCCTTGTCAGGTTGTCACAACGCATGCGTCACCTGTTTCCGTTTACCGAGCCTGCTGGGAATCAATGGGCTATAGTCGGCTTTCCAGCTCAAACTTGATTAGTGTGTCCTCGGAGATTTATGGTGAAACTCTAATGGGATAACAGTACCTCCTCCTCCCCCCACCCAAAGAAAAAAACTTTTACCTCACTGCATTGAATCTTTATGCTTTTAATAGAAAATGTTTAGCAGTAGGTTGCTGTAACTGCAAGCACTGGGGCGTCCGATTCAATAGGCGAATTGGTCTCAGTTGTACATCTTGTTTCTTGGTGAAGGCACAAGCCAATGAAACGAGCCCCTCCGGGGCGAGGCAAACATATTCATTTGTTCCTGGTGAATGGAAGTGTGTATGTTCGGATTTTTCTCCACTTGTTTCCTGCCCGTTGCACGAGGGTTTCCTCCGGGTACTCTGGGTTCCTCCCTCATGAAGCAAAAAAAAAACTGTTCTGATGGTGGTATCGTCTACTTAACATCTGGTTCCAAAAGCTGTTAGCCTAGTGGCGGACAACTTCTATTCTAATCTATCCTCGCACACAATGAAGCAGAAGATTCTTATGCAGTCTCCATCTTTAGGGCACACGAGCTATAAAAAAGAAGCTTTTTTTTTATTGTTGGGCTTTCTCCATTTGGAAGACTCCAGATATCGACAGGAGCCTAGATGCCCATTGGACGTGGGATTGTTCATGCTGTAACTGTCGCTTCATATTCCATCCTTTGCCACAAGGTCGTCTCGGAGAGAATGTGTGTGTTTCGCTTCGTAGCTCCAAGCCACCAAACATCACCAAAATCTTATTTTACTAAAGCAATGATTAAAGGCATAAACTTCTGGCATGCACTGTTAGGGTTTTTCCTGTGCAGTAGGACGTTGGACACAGCCCAGGAAGTTAGAAGCTTCCGAAGTAGCTGATGTGTGCAAGTCTTCTAAGGTATGCGGGAGGCAAGTCAACAGGAAAAGGCATACGCGGACGCGAAATGAACTTGAGAGTGTCAGAGGTGCTGAAAACATTGCTAAACACTGGAAAATGCAGTTTGATGAGTTGCTAAATAACTGGTGTAAAGAGTTAGGTGCTTCCTGGGATGATGGCGATGAATTTGTTGATTTTTCTGTAGCAGAATGATGTTAAAAGTGCATTTGACTTCCTTGCCCTAGGTAAAGCTATAGGAATCAATGGTAATAATTCTGTTCTATGTTTGGTTCTCATCAAACTCGCGAGTTCTGTAAAAGTTTTTTACTGCTTGGATTAGACATTCTTTTTTGATGGTTCAATTAGCTAATACCATCATCAGCCCTGTTATTAAAAATAAAGTGGACAATTTAAGCTCATCTGACATTTATGGAGGCACTGCTGTTGCCACAATTTTCTCCAAGGCTACTGCAATTTTGCTTATAAAGTGACTTTATTCCTTCTTGTGTGCACTGGAGTTTTAAAGCAGGCTGCTCCAACGTCCACATTTGTGCCTTATTTATCCACAAAGAATCGGTTAGGTATTACATAGATGGAGGTAGCAGAGTATACTCTAGCTTCACTAGCCCTTTCTAAACCTATGATAGGGTAGATTTTAACAACCTTTTCATTAAGCTGGCCAATAGAGGTACTCTAGCTCATATGGTTAAGTTGATTGCATTCTGGTATGTTAATCAGTCTACAGCTGCTGCTAAGTGAGATGGTCACGTTTCTAAATCCAATCCGCGTTGCTGAATTAGTGGTATAAATATAAACTGTATTGCGTATGTTGATGACTTAATTGTGTTTGCGTCCTCAGGTGTGGTTGCAAACCTTACTTAAATTGTGCAGCCTGCTCCTTGTTTAAAAAGGGAGAGCCAGCAAAAGCATTAGCAGTAGATGAGCAAATTATATTGGTAGGTTGTTCAGTATTACGAAATATCTTTTTAATGTATATGGCTGCACTATCAGAGGTGTTGTCACTCCTGTTTATATGCACGGCTATAATATAATGAGAGTGTGTTCGATAAAGTACTTGGGTCACATTATCACAGAGTACCTTGACGATGACACTGGTATTGGGCACTGCTAGAGTGCCTTGTTAAGATGTTTCAGAAGTTTATTCAACAAGTTCAAGCATTGTTGATGTTCATGTTTTTTAATACTATGGAGGAATTCCTCTTCTGTTGATTTAGGTCTGTTCTCGAAAAGTGACTTGGAAAGGTATTTAGGGTGGTATACAAGGCATTGCTATGACACTGTGTAAAGTTGAGGGCCACTTGTCACCTTTCATCAGGAGCTAATAAATCAGACGTGAGAGTGTCCATGATGTAACTATTGCTTCATATGCCATCCCTTGTCACAAGGTCGTCTGACTGGAAGAGAAGCTGTGGGTTTCGTTTCCCGGCTTTGGACCAGTTGATTTAACATCACCAGAATCTTATTTTTACCAAGGCAACTGGCAACAATGTCCCCAAACCTCTTACTATCATCATTCCTTGGCCTTATTATGTTCAATGTATTTACATGTAATTGTGGCTGGCTGTTAGTGACTCCCCAGTCCTTGCCTGACCCGTTGCTGTCGCAATAAATTTTATGATTATTATCAGCTTTCTGGCACTCGTGTGAACTGGCATTGAGTCAAGAGGCGACACAGACCATTTCTACCCCAGACGGCCTTCTCTTGGAGAGGCCATTTGCTTCACTGGTTCAGGCTCATAAAATGTGTTGCATACGGAGGTGACGAATGCCTAGACTAATCGTAGCATGAGCAGTATTTTTTTTGTGCACCGATCTATTAGGTAAAAACCTATACACAGTATTTTTAACGCGAGTGATTCCAGAAAACAGTTACGATCAGTTGTTGCACATTTGGCCGCTTGAGGCCGTGACCCAGAATGAGAGATGAAACATGCCGTAGTATTATCATGGACACTCCGTCAAGCCCTACAGACTTTCTTTTACGTCGCTCATGGTTTTATGTATTCGTTTGTATCCTAACTGGATGAATTAAAGATTATTATTATTATAATGTCAAATGTAAATTATGGCAAAACTGTGTATGGCACTACATCGAAAAGTATTATGGCACAAATGCAAAAAAATACTAACAAAGCAATTAAAGTAATTTTTTAAAATAAAAAAACATTAAATAGAAATGAAATTTACAAGAAATTAAAAATTATGAAAACTGATACAACATTACTTGAAACATTACAACATGGTTACTTGAATCTCAACAAAAAAAAAAGAATAACGATGAAGAAGCTTTTAAAGTTAACAAATCAACAGGTACTAACATTAACTATAAAATAGTGTATGTAAATAATCATAGTTGTGTATGTATGTAAATAATTAGTAATGGTAAATTGAAAACTGAGGCCGCTGGGGAACTTGGGCGAATGTGTGAGGATGGAATATGGAGGCTTGTGAGTGTCAATGGTAATAGTCTTCCTCACGTCGTTTGCTGTATATCCTAAATTTGATGCAAACATCAAAAGCTAAAAAATGAATAGGTATTGGAAATTTTGTTCAAACTTATCTCTGCTTTCCTGTATGGATCAGTTTTGCAACGTTACTTTAGACGCATGTAAATGTTGCAAAGGCATTAATTTTCCTATTTTTTTCCTCATGGGAAATAGTTTTCTACATTCACTCTAACCTAGGTAAATGGTACAAAAGCTATTTCGCGCAGGATGCTCGACAATAATGTGAAAGTATGTCCTTTTAAGTTTTTTTTTTAATATTTTGGTATTAGTGTTTTCTGTGATATATTGATTTATATACTTGACACTCTATTGAATGAACTGTATGTATTTTCCTTTTTTCTTTACGTAACTGCTTTCATTCTTTGAATTGCAACCGTAAATCCTGTAATGCCCTTTGGGCGCTTGGATTTTATTCATTAAAGTTAAAGTTGTTTGTTGCAATGAATACATCAGAACAGCATTTACAAATCGCCCTAAACTAATTTCAACGATTTAGTCTAGGATATCTTATTCACACAAAAAAATTGTGGCGTGATTCCTAGAATGCTCTTAAAACCGGAGCGAAGCCACTAATCCAATTTCGTTTTGTTCTACTGCAACCTAGAATTCGTGGTCAAAGGTATTTACAGCATAGTCATTGCAGCTCTAAAATGACATAACCATTCCTTTTGTAAATTCACGTAAACGTAGAAAAGCCATTGGACTTTATATTTTTCCAGTGCTCATGTCTCGGTCCGTCTCGAGTGACTGGTTTCGATTTTACTTTCGCCAGACTAGCTCTCGAGACGCATTCCGATATCCGAAATAACAATAGCGCTTCGAGCGAACAGGATTACCATGGAAAAAATCTTGGTAAAACGACGAAAAGTGCGTTGTGTAGTCTTGGTTAGTTCTTCAAGGAAAGTATAAAGAAGGAATAGTTTAGTTAAGTTACTTAAAAAATTATGTTGGAGTCAAGACGATGGAGATTTTTAACCTACGTTCTACGCAATGACGTCATTCTTGTGCTGGCAGCGCTCGATGGCTCGATTTAAACAAAAAAGTATGGTGCACCACCGACTTCAAAGGAGTGTCTAGAAGAAAAAATGAGTAATAAAATATTACACATGTTGACGTCGCTTTCGCTTCATAGCGGAGCCATGGAAGCTGAAAAACGTTTTGACCGCCACATCGTGGTTTTTTGTTTGTTTGCCGTGTAGTACAAATAAATTCGGAATAGCCAATAGAATAGCTACATGGAGTGCACCGAACTGGACAAACAGCCAATCGGGCAACCCGAAGTCTATTTGTTTACGCGTTACTAGGGCAACCTTCTCAACGGCAATTACGACCGCAATCACGTTGTGGCTTGTCGTATCTTGTTGTGATCAAATGGTGGTGTGTCCGCATGTGTGACTGACAACAACAATGAGTGTTGCCAGCCGTGTACCGTTTTCTGACTTGTGTCTGATTTGCGAAAGGGTTGAAAACAGCACGAAGGGCAAAGAAGATAAAGTACGTCACATTAGGGATTTCATTCAGCGTTGGCGTGAATATCACCACGCACTTCACAAGAACGATGCCACAACTGTAAGTGTACATTGTTGTTACAAGAATAATCACAAAATGTATCTTTCCCTCAAAAGTTCGCTTCTGTTATCTGATCCATTTAATTTAAATGTTGCTAGTACCCCCTATACATTCTTGGTGGTACTCATGACAATCGTGGCATATATCAAACGATTCTAGGAATTTCCGATTGGAATTCCTTAGCAATGTCACGGTGTCGTTCCCAGGCCTGTAACGCCCGATCTAAAATTTTGGAGTCCATGCCTTATCCAGCTTTTTTCAGACCGAGTAATTCCATTTTCCATTTTCATTCTTCCCTGTCGGCGTGTATTTTAGTATACAAGTTGGCAGTTGGCAACTTATATAAACTCAGAAAAGTTTATACTTGTAGCCTAGTTTTGACTAGGGATCGGCCGACCGATACCGATGAAGGGCAAGCGACCGATACCGATAATAATAATAGAAAAAAAAACGCGACTAAAAATTTAATTTTCGTACAAATGCAACTTCAGTTTCTGGTTTTGCGTGGGTTCGACCAAATGCTGAGATTATTCAAAAAGTTGTAAGCAGCATAAGAACATTTTCACCCTGATTCCTATTTGGATTCTGTACATTCATCTTCTCAATTAGATTTTAAGTTGGTCGTCGTAAAACTTAAATCGTCGGAACCATCTCGCGCTACATTTTCATTACAAACTAAGCAAATGGCTTTGCTTTTCTCACTTGGTTGTTGCTTGGTGTCAGTTTTGCAGGGCAGAAGGTTGTGTTTCTTGGCATAATGAATATATGTATCAGACGCCTTACAGTGGTCCAATACCGATGTGGCAAAAATACCGATTATACCTATATCAATATCAGACTATCCTTAGTTTTGACATAAAAAATCTAAATATACATTTTTCTTGCGCCGAACCTTAAGTTGTAAAGATAGAGATATCCCGTGCTGTGGACTGCATAGAGGTTACTACTGGAAATTCTAGAGTGACAATCCAAGTACGGAATCTTGTGAAGGTCATCAAGGACTAAAAACATGACGCCGATTTAGCGAGTAATGCTGCTATGGTCTTAACATTAAAAACGATTGGGTGTTTACTGTTTGTACAGCGATATGGTGAATCAAAAACACCGGCAACCGGTAGTCACCGTGATATTTAAGGCGTCTTAAAAATTGATAACAAAACACATTACCACCATCGAAGAAAGTGGTAATGTGTTTTGTTGTCATTCTATAAGATGCAATTAGGATGGCTAGAGACTAAAGAAAGGTCCTTAAAAAAAGGAAATTTAATTTCACCATTTGTATTTAGGCCTATTTTTAATCATCTGACTATTTCTTTTGTCAGGAGCACCATGGAAAAAATAAGGGGAGTATGTTAGCGTACTTCGCGCTACCGAAGTGGGAGCAACTGCACTGGTACAAAAATTTGTTAGTAAAGGCATGCCCCACGTCAGAGATCGTTACAGGTGTGCACCACGTTACCAAAGCTAATTTTAGGGTCTCAGGAAAAATACATATTTAAAATGCCAAACATTATCCAAATAATAAAAAAAAAATCAACAAACAAGAGACGCTCAGTCGTTCCTTAGCCAACAATTGACTTCAGCAATGCTTTCGTGTCATGCGTCTGCTTCACCTGATACATTTCACTTTAGATTTTACCAAGAGTGAGATAGGTGATTTGGGGCCCCAAACCACCTATCTCACTCTTGATTTTATGTAACTCGGCTCAGACAGAATGTTGCTGCGTTTAGTCATGCTGAGTTCTTTTCTATGGTGATCCTGCTAACCCTCAAAATAATAGCCCACTTCATAGGGCAGGCAAATTTTGTCATTGTAGCAAACACTTAAGATACAATTGGGCCGTCTAATTCAATTTTTCCGCGTTCACCATTTTGGTACAGGAGAGAGAGAAACCTTTCTTTATATTCAGAAAGACTATAAAACATGTCACCTATCATGGCATCCGTCGTTAAGCCAGTCTGCATGAGCAGTACTTGCTAACCCAGTTTTAGGCTGATTCCTTCCCACTCCCCATACCAAAATTGCTTGCCTGACATTAATGCTATGCCTTTACTTTTTTTAGACGGATTCTTTCTATCCAGCTATGCGATTGTTGTTGCCGTTCTACGATAAAGAACGTGGAGCGTATGGTATTAAGGAGGTAAGGTTACTTAAGAAGAGCAAGTGAGGCAATGTAAAGTTGCATATACACCTACAGAAAATCGTACAATTCTACCGTAGATTCGTAGACTATTTTCTAACCTTTACAGTTTTTCATTTGTGGTATTCGAGAACGCATCAGATTTTATCAGGTTAATTTAGGTAGGCTAGTTTTGGATTGTTATTAAGGGTAAGGGACATCAGGCAATCTGAACATATTATTTAAAAGGATATTTGCGTGTGGAAGTCTTCAATTGTTAATGCTGTCCTCCCTAATTTTTGGGGAGGGCAGTGTAGTGTGTGTGGGTACTAATACATTGATTACTTCTGCTAGGCTTGTTCTAGACACAGCTTCCCTATGTGTAGAAAGGCTTAACACTGCTTAGTTTCACGTAGCATGCGAGCCACATTGTCCAAAACTGCTGCGAGGCACGCTGAAAGCACAGATAACGAAATACGAACTACACACAGCATAGCATTGATTAGTGTTAGCGGGACGCAACGGAACGTGATACCTTCTCATTATTTAATTTCTGTGTTACAAAACTAAACGAACGATATTTTACGGTAACGTTGACTATCCTTGAAGTCTTTGGACGATATTGCTACGTCAAACGATTGTTTAATAAATATTTATTGAGAATAGAAGATAACGTAGCGTAATAAGCAGTACAATACACATGTACCTTGGTTCTTCGCAGGGGTGTGCGATATCAGGTTTTTCAATTCGATACCAATACCAATACTTTATTAATCTGAGTATCGGTATCGCGATACCTTCAATACTACCGAAAATTCGATACCAAATTTTGAATTTCGATACCACTACTGATACCAATAAAGTATCGGTATCAGTATCGAAATTCGATATTATCGCACACCCCTGGTTCTTCGTCTGTTTGAAATTCATGAAATTAATTCTCTGGAGTCTTTGTTTTGACGTCGAGTGGACAAAGAGGTATGTAGCATGAAGCCATTGTTGTTAAACTTTAATAATTTAGTGTCATTGTGTTTTAAGTTTAAAATCCGCGTATCATGACTACTTTTCACAGTTCTGTCAGCATGCTAGAGAAGTTCTTTTTTGGCGTGTTTGCAGTGCGAAAGTGGATGACGCGTTGAATTTCTATTGCGAAGTAGTATAGCGTACAAGGAAATCTTGGTCTACAGAAGTGCTTTTTAACCCTTTATTAGAGGGTGCCTTTGACGTCATCTATGTACTCATAATGATTGAATGGGGAGGGTTATTTCTTGTGTAGTATATTTATATTGTAATATATAATTTACCTTGGTATATTTTGTTACTTTGTTGTAAAATATAAATGGCACTGTCAGTTTTCGTAATGATTCTTATTTCAGGTGAAATTAGCCAAGTATTACATCGAATTACTTTGCCTCAGTAAAGAAAGCAAGGATGCCCAGTCATTATTGAAATACCGTTCACCAAGCAAAACAAAAGGGGTATGAATCAAATTGTGTACTTTGTACAATGTCTTGCAAAGAAGCCATGTTTACGTGCATATATGTGTTCCCTGCCTCCATCTCCTCTATTAGACACCGCAAGAATAGAGCCAGACATCGAGGGCTTGCCGTTTCCTAATTGACTCACTGTTTGTTTGAAAGTAGAAAGTATCCATGTCGCTGTTGAATTTAATACCAAATCAACCCATCCGACGGCCCGTCAGGCCCGGACTGGCTTAAGTCTTATGACCGGGCTCATAACATTTTGGCCCACCAAATTAACACTTTAGCCCACCAAATTAAAAAAAAAAATTGGCCCACCTAATTAGTTTTTCCATAAATTTACAGGCACCTCCTTTGCAGCATTCAGCTGAATCGCTCATTACAAAATACAACACACGAGGATTGCACTGAACAAATAAAAAGGGGGGCTAGCCTACCGGGCGAACGCACTCCAGCTCCCCCCCCCCCCCCCCCCACCCAGTCCAGGCCTGCGGCTCTTTACCCATCAAGCATGGTTACCCTTGTCCCTGTTTGCTCCATCTCTTTCGTGATATGAATATGAATCACGATGAATATGAAAAAAACCTCAGCAGTAAGCAGAAAGAGCTTTTGACACCAGGGTACCCACGAAGCTACCAGTTTTTATAACTGCAGGGGGTGATGATGGAAGGGAGCACGGTATCCAGTCTCTGTTTGAACTGCAGAACCGATGGTGTGTTGAGGCAGTTTGTTCCAGGTGTTGACCACATGGAAAGGAAGTGTGTTTTGGCGAAGGGACATATTGCATCTCTTCTTAAAGAGTTTTGCCCCATTGTTCCGAGTGGCAGAGCTCGCAGAGAGGGTGAACCATTCCTTAGCTGCAGGAACTTCACCATTGATGATCTTGTAAGTGAAAATCAGACCACCTCTGACACGACAGTAATTTAGTGTTGGGAGCTTGAGGGCAGCAAGCCGGTCGGGGTAGGACGCATTTTTGAGTCCCACAACAAGTTTAGAGGCACATCTCTGGACACGTTCCAGCTTGTCACGGTCCTCTTCAAAACGAACCCACCATGCTTGGCCTGCATACTCCAGAATGCTGCAAACTTTGCTGTGGTACAGCTTGAGGAAGGTCTTCCTTGAGAGGTTTGAGAAGGTGATGGCGAGGGCCCCAAAAGCCTTAGCCACGGCAGCCTGAATGTGTTTGGAGAAATTCAGGATTTCAGGTCGCGGTCAATGATGATGCCAAGATCTCGTTGGGAATTCTCCTCTGTCATTGGCTTTCCTGGACTAAGGTGATAGTCGGCCTGGTGGTGCCAAACCTCAGAACTGCACACTTTCTCCCGTTGAGGTCCAGGCCACCATGTTCCTGATCCAGTATCCTTCAGCCTGATTAGGTACATCTTTTTTCATCAGTTTATTTAAATCTTAGGAAGTTAAGTCAGAACTAGAAGCGAAACCAACTGCATCACAAGCGATCAGTGGCGTTCAAGTTAATCTTAAAGTTACAAATAATATTTTAACCTAATAAGTCAAACGCTTTTTCATTTATATTAACCTCAGAATCATAGAAAAGTTTTCGGTCTGAAAGTGAACTACCTATTTAGAGAAAAATTTGACGTACGGTACTGGTTGTAAAGTAGAAGATAACACAGCTATTCAGCCGCAAGCGAAATATTGCACGGACAGCCTCTGCTTTCAATTGTATTGGTGTCCAATTTGGTTTGGCACACGTTCAGTTGTATAAATTGTTTAAAACGTTGGATATTTAACAAGCACAAAACTGGATCGGGTTTCAACAAACTTTTTTAACAAACATGTTAACAATCAGACATTTGTAAATGAACAAAGAGAAAAACATGTGATCAGCCACCTGCCGTATAATGGTCCATGTGATAGTTACATGTAATCAAAAGTCTCTGGTTGCTAGCTTGTTTTTTCACTTGAAACGAACAACACGTGATTACATAAGAACGGACATATTGAATCATTTTTTGATTCTGTGTTCTGTGGCTAATGAGGTATAAGGAGTCCAGTGGACCTCCGACCTATATAAGAAAGTAAACACAATTTCATTTCCCCATCACATTTCCACATTGGAGTTGTACCGCTTTGTGACTTGGTCATGATTTGACTATTTAAATTGTTTCAGGATTCTGGTGATTTTGCGACAACAGCCTACTACGTTTTGAAGAACAGATGTCCAGAAAAGGGCAGTTTAACCATTGAAGATGTAAACACATCATTGGATGCAATAGCACTGAGCAATGCCGAGAACAAAAACAGTTGAGTCTTGCTGGTTGAAATTTATTTTTAGTTGCGGTTTAAAAGGACAGTAAGTTACTCATTGGCCTTTCCTTATACTGTGAATACCTCCAGCTACAACTTGGAGAGTACAGTAATAGTTTGTCCTGCTGATGCAACTATTTAACTGAAAGCGATACTGTGACGCTTGCAGGGAAGGAATTGGGTAATAACACCACCTATAAATATTAAATGGCGAGCCATCATTCAGTAAAGGAAGCAAACTAATTTAAAACACTCGAGCAATGCTGGTTTTCTTCCATTCTCCTGTTCCACCCAGTGCTTTTTCATCACTCACTCTGAATTAGTGAGGAGTAAAGAACGGGAACATACGTTTTGTGCAGTTACAAAATTTTGCTGAATTTCTTCTGTTTCTTCGACTAAACCTCTGCTGCCCAATTCTTCCAAACTTGCACCGTGTCCTGCTTCGTAGTTCATATTGCATTCTCAGGGTAATGAACCACTCATATGTTCTTCCCCTGACATTGTTAGTGCACTGCCATTTGCTATGCCATTTCACTTGCCTCCTCGTAAGTGGTGGTGGTTTATTCCTTTTATGGTACATTAATTATAAAAAAGTAAATTAAAGATGTGGTATTTTACAGGGTGGGTGATGTGAGAAAAAATATTCTTAATGACTTCCTTTTTCATTTCCATTAAGGTTGAGTGGAGTAACTGTACGAGTTCAACTTCATGTTTGATTTTGTGTTATGGAAATAGAAAAATAAATTACTGCAGACCCATGGGGAAAGGTAGAGAAACAACACAAAAGGTTTTTGTCTTGTCCCTTTTGGTAATTGTGACTCGGTTCTGAAAGTATGTAGAAATCCGAGGTGATTGGGAAAGATTACACTTCAAAGTCTGCGGGGAAGGCAAATGCTCTGACTGCCTCTCCATAAATCTACCACTGTCTCGTTGTGGTTCCCTCATGGTAATAATGGACATAACAAATTCTCATCTTAACTATTGTAAATGTTTTTTTATCACTTTAAGTGTGGTCAATTCTTTTCTTCACTGTTGTAAATGTTTATTTACTCTTGACAGAAAAAAAGTTGTGGTTCTCAGAACCATTATATTCTGCGGCATCAGGTATGGGTGGGTCATTTATTTCTCTTGTTTTTTTTTTCTTTCAGATGATGTGAAAAAGAATTTAATGGTTTTGTTAAAAAACACAACTGCACTCGAACAAAAATGGTTGATAAGAATGATAATGAAACATCTTAGGATTGGAGTTTCTGAACAGACAATTTTAGGTCTCTTTCATCCCGATGCCCAAGATCTGTATGATGTAAATAACAGCTTATCGAAGGTATGTCTAGTTATTTAGGTACTTGAAGGTAATTTTAGGGGTATTTTGTGTAAATGCAGACAGAAGGATTCAGATTTGTCAAGTAAAAAATTGTACACAATTTAAATAGAAATATTTGCAATTTTTAACATTTTGTTCGATTTTGTGTGGTTGGTGCCATTATTTTCGAAAGTCGTCAGTTTGAAAATAAAGGCCATTATTTGTCTTTTTTTCCGTTTTTGTTTATTTCTAACGTGTATTCCCCAGAGCCCATACCTACACTGCTGCTTTAACGAGCACAAAACTGGACTGATTTCAGCAAGCTTAGACACAGAAACTACTTAGTTGTGCGATTTAGGTTACTAAAGCCAGTCCGGTTTTGTGCCTCTTAAATTACCACCAGCAAAGTGCCTTTGTGCTCATTCCAAATGCGATTCTAAAAGGGCGATTTTTTTTATTATTAATTTCTTTTATTACGCATAGGCTTAAAAGAAAAAAAAATGTTTTATAGGGACAAATAGGAATTTATATATTCAAAGTTCACAAATGAAATTTCTCTTTGTTTCTGACACAACATTTTTACTTTACTGTATTCCTCATCATCATTTTCCAGATGTGCCAGAAGCTTCATGATCCTAACGTGCGTTTGCATGAGATTGATGTTTCGCTGTTCTCCCCGTTTCGGCCCATGTTAGCTGAGGTTGCCAATCCCAACAAGGTAAATACAATTTTTAATGACTGAAATATTACTGTGAATATTGAATATAATACAACAAATTAGCTATTTTGGGGTTTACTCTTGGTCTACATGTGTCACTTGTTACACTTCCGCATAGTGATGATGTCGGAGGATTCAGGGTCACTAAATCCCTTATTATTATTTTTGCATACATTTCCACTGGGTATTTAATAATAAGTATTAGCACTAAGTAGGTGCAAATACAGTATTACATGCCATCTTCAGACTGGTTAGCTCACAATAAAGTAGGGATGGACGGAGCAATGCCGATTTGTTACAATCCAGAAAGTTTCAAACTAAATATATTTACATATCTAGCAAATGGATTTTGATGTTTCAGTGCACTATATTGAAGGATTCCCGATGCTCGCCAGCAGTCGAAGCCCCCAGTTGCTAGCTGTTACTGTTTATAAGTTGTGAAGCTACTTGGTAGAGACTTTTACTCAAACCGTGTTGTAAACGAAGTAGCTCGGACTCAGTAATGTCCATCTTTGTACAGTAGTAATGTTCCTCTGAATTGTGAGATGTGATGCGTTTTGATCCAAGTCACTGTTGAGCTCTCATAGTCCCCATTTTTTTTGTAGTACTGTATTTGGGGCACAAAGTTTCTGGCTACTGCCCAGATATTCGTAGTACAATTTCCGTAAGTCAAAAGGCTTCCAATCTCAGTCAGACATTAAGAAATTCAAATTCACTTTGATGGTGGATTCCAAAGTTTATGATTCCTTTAACCGTGACTCCTAGATACATATGTAAATAACTGAACATGACACAAATTCGTACTACGATGTGATGACTGATCTGAAGCACTAGCGTACTATGGTTTTGTGGTAAGTTTTTTTTTTTTTGTTTAAATCAATATCCTTAAGGCAGTCGCACACTGCTGACGAAAATCGATGAGAATGCACTGTACTAGCCCAAATGTAAGGGAGCTCAAATATAAGATGAATTTCGGTTGGGGAATCCAAACAAACCAAAAAGTTACATTACTGTAAATAAAAAAAAAAATTGGCACACTTAGACGGACCACTTTCACATTATCATTATTTGTACCCTTTATCATTACTAGTATGGTTGCCCGTAAATCTACTCAAATTCAATATTTTTAATAAATACTTAGATTTTTGGATTCTTACACCATTTTTTGATGATTTTAGGTAGCGGTGTTCTATTGAAAATGCGAAACATTTGAAAAAACAGTTCGTCTCACTTCACTAAAATAACGCTCATTTTTCAAAGATTGGATATTATTCAATATCCACAAATTTTTGACAAACCAATGGCGGATGTACAACTGTCCGTTGTCTTCTTCAGTCCACTTTTGGGTATCGTTTATTACGTGGACGTGGGTCAACCCTCTCCAATGTCGGTCGCCACTCGCCATTTGGCGAATGGAAATCAGCAGTTGGCTTCTTGGAATCTATCCTTACTCGCCATTGGCGACAAGTAATAGACAATGATACTCAAGAGAGCGATATCTCGGGAACCGTACAAGTTAGAGACTAACGGTTTGCGGCGTTATGCTCAGATTTTTAAGGACTACGTAACTGCTTTTTTCTGCATTAATAATGAGATTAAAAAACATTTTACAATTTCAGAAATGCATAAATTAGAAAAACCATACATCGTGCAAGATGTATTTGGTATGTGGCGAGTAGAAATTGCGAAATGGCGAATGCTTTCTATGGTCTACTGGCCAAGTGGCGACTAATATAGGATTGACATTCGAGAGGGTTGGGGTGGGTTCAAATTCCACTTCTGACACCATTGTAAATCTATCGTAAATCTAGTTTGTTAGACTTAATCAATGATGTAAGTGTCTATGAGTTGATAGCTCATACTGGCCGGCGTTCTGTCAAGCAGCAAATAAATCTGTAACTAATCACTATCGGTATGGAAAGAAGGGAGACCACACAAGGTTGCTTTTATGTTTAAGTTAAAATTGTTTTTTTCAGAGTTATTTAGGGTTTGGGTTGCTCCCTTTTAAACTCCTAGTTTAGTTCCAGCACTCTTAAATTAAATAAGGTGAAAGGGGTGTGGATGAATCTAAAGATGCGTTTTTGCCGAACACCGGCTGGAACTGTAGTCCTTAATAAGTGAAGCTTCTTTTAAACTTGTCTAAGTCCATAAAAGGAAAATTATTCCCAACGTTCTACTTATCTTATGATGCGGCGCTGCTGAAGAAGGTGTGGGATCAAGGAGCTCATTAAGTGGTGGCAACCTGGTGTCAAACAAATAACTAAAGACAAGTAAATCCTCTCAGCAGCTTCTATTTATGAGTGCATCCTGTTTTATTGTTTAGTTAGGAGCTCCTTTGGGCTTTGGCTGGAGATGAGAAATGATCTCATTGGCTGAGAAACTAGGTCACTGATGTGTAAGGTGAATCTGGATAACTCAGGATTTTGCTTCTAGCTGATTGTACCGGGCTGAAGGCACTGTAGAAAGCTGTCTGCTAGTGGCTTGAGCTTGCATTAATTAAGGCTAATAGCTGAAATGGACGTTGATAAGACTAGTGTTTACAACAAGTAACTTAATTAATAGACTAAAAGATGGTGGTTAATTGAATCAATACCGATACTTCATTTGAATAAGGTTAATTCTATTAAATTAAACTTATTAACACATCTTGTAGTATGCGGTTTTGAACAGACGGTTTTTGTAGCCCTCAGGGCTGTAAAAACCGTCTGTTTCAAATTGCATGCTACAAGATGTAAACCAAATGATCAATGATACCAATAATAGAAGCCTGAACAGACAAACGGACAGGACAGCGTGTATTGAAAATGTTCCATGGCGTCGCGGTAACCAACTTTAAGCACCCCGGTAACCTGCTGAAAGCGTCCCAGCTTCATACAGTAGTTACTCATTTTAATGTGTAATTTTCTTCCTTGACGTTCCTCTGGTCCCTCAACCGTCTCAGTAACCACGTTATCAGGTTACGGAAGATTTTCCATATACGCAGGACAGGTGTACATCTGTCATTGGTTTGTCGAAAATTCACGGATATTGAATAATATCCCATCTTTAAAAAATCGACTTTATTAGTGAAGTAATATGAACTGTGATTTCAAATTAGATTGTAGGTTTTTCTGAATTATTCCAAAACTATTTGCACTGACTTGAAATTAGCACTACCAGATAGCTTTTCAAAAAACAATATGAACAGTGTATTGGAACATTGAACGTATTTACACATGACAAGACAATGCTACAATTTTTTATGAGAAAATATTTTTAAAAAACGGCCTACTTATATTTGAGTCAGTACAGTACTAGGAGGGTAATGATACGCCGAGTTGAAACAGTGTTTGGGTTTGTGACATCTTCTGATTATTAAATTGTTTGCTTTTGCCTAAAGATTGAAAAGCTCATGAATCAGGAAAAATTTTACGCCGAAACCAAGCATGATGGGGAACGAATGCAACTTCACATGGATAGGAAAAAATACATGTACTTTTCTCGAAGGTAAAGCGATGTATTTTTTTTGTATGACTACTTTAAATTTTGTGAATGAACTAATTTTTGTCCTAGCATCTTAGTTTGCGTATGTGTCATATTTTCTTTTTTCCAGTGGCAATGATTACAGCACAAATTTTGGAACTAACCCACAAGAAGGTTCCATTACCCAGTACATCCACAAAAGCTTTAACGATAAAGTGAAAAATTGTATTCTTGATGGAGAAATGATTGGATATAATTCTCGTAATAACTGCGTGAGTAAGTACCTATCACATACCAGATTTTCAGTTTGTTCGTTAAGAGCCAGAACATGTAAATAAATACAAATGCAAAACTGAATATGTTGCGACTTGCTCAGTAACGCTCGTCATATTACTATGAAAGTTCGTCAAATTTGATTCACAATTCCGAGAATATTACCGCTAAACTTCACAATGAAGACACCTTCAATGTCTTGCGAATTTTCAGTGGCAAACTGCCATCTTCCTCAGGCACTCTTGACAAAGTGTCGGCCTCCTTCTGAGTTTATAGAGTGCCATGCAAGGACTGCGATCCCGTATACATTGGCGAGACGAGAAAAGGTGTTCGGACACGGCTTCGCCAACATATAGGGCATGTGAGGAACAAGAAGAAGGATAACGGCATAGCAGTCCATTGCATGGAAAACCAGCATGAAATGATGTGGGACAGAGCTGAGATGCTGATTCGATCGAATTCTAGATGGGACAGACATCTGAGATATTTGGAATCCATTGCAATTAAGCTCCATGAAATTGAAAACGTACCACTGATGAATATACAAGGCCTTTCTCCCCTCAAGTGTCTAACCTAATCGGAGTCGACCTGAGAAAACAACTTAATGCAAAATAGAAACTGAGAGGTTGGGAACGGCCTACTGAAGACATGAGGCTTGGCAGTGACGAAGGGCCTTCTAAATTCGGGATGCTATGCGAAGCGGCGATTTCAAACTCTGATGGCAATCGTGTACACAACGAAGAATGTAAACAGAAGATAAACTTACCTTCGAAGAGCCTGAAGAAGGCTGCAGTCGAAAGTTAACTAGATAAGGAAGTGTGGAAGTAAGCGAAATATGGAGAATTTCCACTCTGTTTGAAGTAAATTTAATGTAGTGTTCCACAGTAATGAGCGTCAACGTTACGGACTTTTTTGTGAAACCTGCATGTGTGAGGACCAACAAAAATTGTTGTTTTATGGTCTTAACCTTTTGAGAATCAGTAGCAGAATCAGTGCGGCGTGCAACAATACGTTGCTTGCAGTGGAAGGCGTCTGAACAAATTTCTGCAGTTTCATCATTGTTTCCGAGTTTGGTGATCGAATACACCGCATTTTGTTGGTTAAATTTTAATCGTCTCGACAAGATCTTTCCATCCATTAGTGGACTAGCCATGCCAATAGGTTAAATCGATGAAATAATTATATTAAAAATCAGTACGTAAGCATTTTTTTTCCCAAAAAGTGGTGTCACAGACAATTGCAGAAAATTCAGCTGCTGGGCTAGTGAGCATCTAGTTAAAAAGAAATAGTGGACATCCGTAGAGTGGGTTTTTTTTTTTTTTACCAGTTTCTCCAAAACTAAGTTTTCATGTTTGCTTTTTGTTACAGTAACAAAGGGTGAAAATATAGATGTGAAATCTTTAAAAGATGGTAACGAGTATCAGCCTTGCTTTTATGCTTTTGACATCCTGATGTTGAACGACAAAGTTTTGTCAAACTTACCGATAAAAGAAAGGTTCACATATTTGGAAGATGTGTTTACTCCGATTGAAGGACGTATCCAATATACGGCAAGGACAGAAATTAGTTCCAAGTAAGTTTCGCCTTTAAAAACTTTTTATTAAGCTACTTGCATTACAAAGAAATGTCTGCAATGTCAGGTTCTTATTGTATTTTATTTGTTGCATTCTCAGGCTCAGAAGAGGGGTGTGGTAAAATACTTTTTGATACAGCAGTCATAAAAATAACACCAAAAAGTTCGCTTAAATTCACGTCAAGGACACCTACTTTGTCCTGCAAATTTTCGACATCCCTCAGATGCCTTCTTCAGGCCTTGAGGATGTTCGGACTTTGACTCAGTCAGTCAATGGTTCATACTTTCAACAAGTAAAGTTGCTCAAATCAACTTAAGAAGAGTCGTAATTCTACCCTTTGCCAAAGCACGTTACCTTTTCCCGTGGTTAACACCTGGAACAGACTGTGTCAACACACTATTGAAGCAGCCTCCGTCCTCTAATGCATTGCAAACAGAGACTAGATGGATACTGTACTTCCTTCCATATTGCTCTACAATTACAAGAACTGGTAGCTTCATGGATACCCTGATGCCAAAAGCACTACTGCTTACTGCCAGTATTAATTCAAATTCAGATTAGGGACAAAACTTGACCCTATGGGGCAAGTACTGTTGGACGTTTGATGGGGTACAACATACTTATGAGTCGCCCTGTGAACGTTTTGCCGCTACTGAACTATTTGACTGAGATGATGTTGAATTTATTATTTATCACATAAACTCTAACATAAAATGCCTATTTTAGTATTTTCTTTTATCCTTTTTATTGCGCTACAGGACAGAGTGTGTTGTAATTTTGGTTTTGGTTTTTACAGACAAGAAGCCATTGATGTTTTAAACAATGCAATTGACAATCGCGAAGAAGGAGTCGTCGTCAAAAATCCCCAATCAATTTACAAACTAAACTCGAGGAAAGCTGGCTGGTACAAACTGAAGCCAGAGTATGTTGATGGACTTATGGACAACCTAGACTTGCTTATAGTTGGAGGATACTTTGGTGAAGGGCGTCGCCGCGGTCTTATTTCCCATTTTATGCTTGGTGTAGCTGTCCCTTCTGGAAAGCCAGGTAAGAATATAATTGTTGGATTAATTTTAAAAATACTGTGTATTGCAGCTGTGTTGAAATTTGAACATTGAAATGCGAATTGGGATTGGCAGGATCACATAAGAATGAACAAAAATGTTTATGTTCCATAGAACGAAAAACTTTTCTGATCCGTTTCTCATGGTGGTGATTTCTCATGGTGGTGATTTGTCAATCTTGGGATCTGGGAGCATTGTTCGGAGCTATGCGAGACAACGGACGAGACCACCTCTCCCCGAAATCTCAAACTTTGCTCATGCTTCACATTGCAGGAGCTGTCACCTTGAATTCTGATGCCTCGGTTAAAAAGGAGTGAATAAGAAGACAAGTTTCCTATGCTCTTTTCCCATTTTGGGAGACTTGTTACCGGTGAATTTGTTCCACACAGAAGCTCTGTCATCTCTTGGCTGATGGCTGTGTCTTCTATTCAGGCAGAACGTTCGTCGTTGATGATTGCTGGAACCTCCAGGAACCTAACTGAAGCAGCCGACGGCGAGTTGTGGGAGAAGCCGAAGTAAAAAATAAGCCTTGTGGAAAGAAGTTTCAACTTCAGCCCGAGGCAAGGCAAGGAAAGGCAGGTCTTCTGACTATAAGAGGGGCATATCGCATATTCCTCTTCTCCTTTCGCCGCTGTCGACAAGTAGACCAGTAAATTCTAGAGCCGAGGAGAGGCTTCACCAAGATCCCTGCGTTCTGCACTTGTAGGATCAAAGCTTTGAAGGCGGATCATTGAAGGGGAGATTCGTCAAGGCGTGGCTACTTCCCTTGCAGACTTGCATGGTGTGGTTGAGGCAGTCCTAATAACTTCCTCAGGTCCTTGGTTTTTCACTCCTGGCTTGTACACAGTGCAGTGAAAGCTGTACTGGTGACTATTTTTTTCCCGAGGTGGGGGGTGGTGGAGATGACAGCAAGCTGTTGGAAATATTTCGGGGTGTATTTCTTACAAAAGGGCAGGCTAAATTAGAAAATATTTAAAAAGTAAATACCTAGTTTGGTAAAAATTAACTTCTAAACAATTTTTGCAACGTTATAGTGAGACCAATACAGGTTGTTACTGGATACGTAACTTTAGACCTAACTGAGCATATTCGAATAGGATATTTTCTATTCGAATATTCGTAAAAAAAAACTGTGTAATTTTAGGTTTGTTTTTAATTTTCGAGTTGCTTTTTAAGTTTTTTTGTGGGCTTCTCGAGGGTCCACACTATGCTTTTTTCCCTTCCCTCCCAACCAATCTGCAATGGAAGTTATCCAAGCAGTTTGGATTGCTCACTTGCAAGTGGAAGAAGGGGAGCGGAAGGTGGAGATTACGGATGCGTGCAGCAGTTCTTCCTAAAACATTTAAGAACTAAAGAATGGGGAAGTCAATCAGGACCATGGTAGCCAATAGATAGATAACGTCACCTTCAATATCATTATTTGAAAGTAAAAGATACCTTGGTGGAGTACGGTCATCCGGACAGCAGTTGGCAAGTCACCTTTGGGGGGAGGGGGGGGGGGTTTGGTATGTATGCCTTCTAAGTTGTCTTGCCTAATACATTAAATTACTTGTTGTTATATTACGTAATTGCCATTGTCAATAGACTAAATAAAACTTAGGTATTTAATGAAAAACTGATTTTTTTTGGGGTCGCGGTCGGACCTAAACACGGAAAAAATTTTGAACAAATATTCGAATATGGTTTTTCCCTATTTGTCCGACCCCTACTGCACATGTCGATTGCTCATCAACTAAACAATGGGACCAAAAAAGTTAATGCAATTTAACTATATTAATTTTTAACTGCTATGCGTATGAATTTTATGTAAGGTAACAAAATTGCTGAAAAAAATCTGCTGCACCGATCTTTTCACATCAGAAAACATGGGCCCAATGTCCGATGTCAGCATTGATGCACCTTCTACGGAAGATGAGTGCTTTTTGCTGCCGATTCATCATGTATTCGCCTCCTTTCCTGTAGTTACGAAGGATAGTGTTGTTAGAAATTAGTTCTAACTGTGACTAAATGAGAATAAAGGCATTGGGTTAATGGTAGATTGAATTCAGATCACGTACGTGAATCCGAATTTTCCGTGATGGAGTAAACACGCTTCCTAGAAAGGTGTAAGGTTAGAAAATGGGTCATGCTTTATTTAACAGCCTTTCTTTATTTTTGCCAAATTAAGTAGTAAGTTTACGGGCATTTGATAAGCGATATGCAAAACTTCTTAGGTTTCCTTGTTCTGGTTTGTACAATACTTGTTTTGTTTTATTTAAGGAACCCATCCTACAGTTTTTCACTCATTTGGGAGAGTAGGTTCAGGCTATTCACTTAAAGAACTCTACGAGTTATGTATGAAGCTAAATGAACACTGGAAACCGTATGAGCGTCGAAATCCACCTGCTTGTTTGCTCATAGGCTCGGGTGCTAAAGAAAGGCCAGATTTATGGATTGATCCAAGCAAATCTTACATAGTACAAGTAAGTCCTTTTGGTGCAATGATTATTTGTGCCTACATATTTTGATTATACTAGATTTTCTGTGAAATTTGATCATAAATAGGGATATATGGCGAGTATAGGGTAAAAGAATTTAAATTCGAGCTGACTAGAATTTGCAAGAAAAGAATAGAATTCAAGAATCGAGAATTATGACTCTAATTGAAAAGAATCGAGTTCAAGTATTCTTGAGCTGCGAGTATTTTCTGTTAAGATAATAGGAAGTAAAATGCTTGTACTGATTGCATGGGTCGTAAATAACATTTCAATTAGGGATGGGCGGCCAATTTTTGACTGGTTTTGATGTTGTGTGTTTTATTTTATAGGTCAAAGCTGCTGAAATCGTCAAGAGCGATAAGTTTATGACTGGGTACACTCTACGTTTTCCGCGGGTTGAAACAGTGCGATACGATAAACAATGGCATGAATGTCTCACCTTGCCTCAACTGGATGAAATGCGCCACGTATGTACTTTAAACACATATTCTTTTGATGGTTTATATGTATCGTCTTGTGGTAATTGATTTTTAGTTTGATAAATTTATAATTGGTAAAAGGCGTTTGCCTGGCCGTAAACTTTAATCAATTCATCTCCTCAGACGTTATTTACAGTATTTACATTGTCCGACGTGCATTGATCATTAGAGAATAGCGCTGCGTGTCAGAGTCGTGTACTAGTAGCCGTCTGCTAATCTCTAACGATTGATGCACGTCGGACAATGTAAATAAGTACTTGTGGTGAGGTAGAGAAACAGAAAACAATCGAAGATGTTAACGTCAATTAGGTGGTGAATTATTTGGTACGTCAGTATAACCCAAATAAGCATAAAAAAAACGGAATTTTATAATTCTAAAATTAGTTTTTACTATCCTAAAATACTTACCTTTAGTATTAGCTTAAATCGCTTTTAATGCTCTCAAATTGCCCAAATTTAAACACCATTTAAATGTAAACAAGCTTGCTTGGCTTTCCCACCAGATGGCACTACTCATGCTACCCTCGTAGCTAGAGCCGCCATATTGCCCACTATCGCTTTGCTCACCCTTTCCTCGGGTTCAGCGAGAGCGGGGCTGGTGGGAGGGTTCTTACTAAAGGTAAGTATTTTAGGATAGTAAAAACTAATTTTAGAATTATAAAATTCCGTTTCTTACTATCTGCAAAATACTTCCCTTTAGTATTAGCTGACTTTGTCCAAATGGAGGTGGGTCAAGCTGAGAACCTCGAGCCAGCTGTACTTAAGGGTACCTTAAAGGATAATTTCATAACTTTAAGGAACTCACCTTGCGCAAAATTTCATCCTTTCTTGTCATGTCCACCCACGACACTTCCCAGTGTGTACAAGTTACTGATTCTATTCTCACTGAGTAACTGAACTCTTTAACAAACACTAGTAACTGAACTCTTAACAAACACTAGTAACTGAACTTTTTAACAAAACGTTGTATCTAATATCTAACGTGTCTGCACACTCCCCTCGAGTGCCTGACACCCACTAGCTGACATGTCAGTCCTTACGCACGGCCTACACGACTGCCCGCCATTACATGCTCCAACATATCATCTCTTCCACCAGAGCCACTCACATCACGGAAATAGTGGCTGATAAAAGTATTTTTGTGTTTCCAGGAACATGCTGCCAATATCTCTTCCAAAGGTACACCAGATCCAAAGGCCCATGAGGCTGCCAACGCACGCAGTTCATGAGCACGCACTTCCGGTGGAATATCGAGATGGTTTGGACCAAGGTCATATGCCCTTCTAATTACTTCCCGAATCCAGGCCCCGAGCCTTGCCGGAGGCACTGGGCTTGGAACTAAAACGCCCGTTTCCTTGTAGACCAGGAGAAAAAGGGGTGTTGGTGGAGCAGTCCTCTCGACAGACGTCGATGTAGTTTGTGGTTGTTTTGTATACTCCAGATAACATCTGAGAGCCCGAACGGGGCACTGCATCTTTTCCCCACCCCCGGGCTCAACTACAGGGGCGAGTGCTTTGATGACTATAGGCTTAGGCGCTTCATCCGGCCGCTGATTCTTGGCCCGGAAACTTGCTGGAACTGTTATTGTGACACTTGACCACCCCCTTGCAAACCGAATGTGTCCATCTTCTCGTGACAAAGCTGCTAATTCACTTTGTCGAGCCGCCGTCGCCAAAGCAACCAGAAACACAGTTTTTTGGGTTAAATGAAGTTTCGATGCCGTGTGCAAGGGCTCATATGGTGCATGTGACAAACTTTCTAGCACCAGAGGGAGGTTCCATCTAGGAAACAACTGCCGCACTTTTGGACGAGCATTTTCAAATGCCCGGATTAATCTGGACAGGATCTTGCTGTCGATAGTAACTGAACTTCCTGTACAGGACAGAACCGAATTAATGGCAGATCTGTAGCCCCTTTATAGCTGATGGCGAAAGCCCCTTTTGAAAAAGATCTTCGAGGAAAGCCGCCAATGATGCTTCCGACGGGTTACATGGGTCAACAGACGAAGTCCCGCACCAGGTAAACCACTTCTTCCACTTCGTCTCATAGACCTTAACTGTAGATGGACGATGACACTGCAGCAGACGCGATGTCACTGGAGAAGAAAATCCTGCCTCATGCAGACTGACCCTCATAGTCTCCAAGCGTGAAGATGAAGAACGTCTGGCTTGGGGTGCAACGTCCGTCCGTAGTGTTGCGAGAGCAGACTCTTGGACTGAGGCAACGGAAGCGGGTCTCCCTTTGCTAACTCTTGAAGATCGACGTACCACGATGCTGCTGGCCACAACGGAGCTATTAGGATGAATGACCCCGGCGACTTCCGAATTTTGTTGAGAACCGCTTGTAGAAGAGCGAATGGCGGAAACGCATAAGCGAACATCCCTGTCCACGAGATACTCAGCGCGTCCGTTGCCCACGCCTGAGGGTCTGGGAAGGGGGACACATAGTTTGGAAGCTGAGTGTTGAGGCGAGTTGCAAACAGATCCACGAAGGGAGTTCCCCATTGCAAGAAGATGGCTTGACAAATTTTGGGAGCCAGACGCCACTCCGTAGTTGGTATCAGATTTGTTCTGGACAACTCGTCGGCCCACACATTCAACCGGCCTGCAATGTGTCTGGGTAGTAGCGTTACATGAAGATTTGCGCAAAGGTCGAATAGCATGGATGCTTCTGACATCAGGGTCCTGGAGTGGGTTCCCCCCCCTCTCCGAATATACGAGACCGCCGAGGTATTGTCTGACATGACTCCTACTGCTTTCCCTTCCAGATGAGTTGACCAGTTGCAAACTGCCAGGCGGACTGCCCGAAGTTCCAGGACGTTTATATGGAGAAGTTGCTCGGCCGGCCTCCAACTGCCGGACACTGCTTGCCCCTCCAAGTGTGCTCCCCATCCGGTTGACGATGCGTCGGTGAACAGGAGCGCATCTGGAGATGGCGTCTGGATAGGAACGCCCGACCGCAGATTGTCGCTGTTGATCCACCATTGAAGAGCCTGACGTGGAAGATTGTGAAGTGGCACCGTGTCCTTCCAGGATATTCTCGGCGACCATTCTTCTTTCCGAAACCAATGCATTGGCTTTGTCCTCCACGCCCCCATGGGCACCAGAGCCGCGCAAGAGTCGACGAGGCCAATTACCGAAGCGAGTTCCTTTGCTGAAATGGAGGACTTCCGAACCAACCCCGAAAGTATGCTGCCTACCTTCGCAATCCTCTCTGGCGATGGTCTCACGAGGAATGACACCAGATCGAGCTCGGCGCCGAGAAAGATGAATGTTCTTGATGGTACTAGATGTGATTTCAATACATTCACCCCCAGACCTAATTCTTGAAACAGCTTCAGACTTCTTTGAAGATCGATCAACAATCCCTGATACCTGAGGTTGCGGAGCAACCAATCGTCTAGGTAGGCGTGGACTCGCACATTGTTCTCGTGTAGATGTGCCACTACCGGTCGTAGCACCGCCGTGAAAACCTGAGGAGCGGTGCTGAGGCCAAAGGGTAGAACTTCGAAATGGTACACTACCCCGTTTGAAATGAATCGGAAGAAATGGAAAACTTTTGGGTGAAGCGGCACGTGTAGGTATGCATCTTCGAGATCCACTGATACTGTGAATTCTTGAGGTTGAAGCGACTCGCGAATGACAGTCAAAGTTTCCATCTTGAAATGCTGTTTGATTAGAAAACTGTTCAACTTGCGTAAATTGAAGATGAGGCGTGTTCCACCGCTTTTCTTCGGAATAACCCTTACTGGACTGTAGAAGCCGGGGGTGTCCATGGGGGACTTTCGAATTGCCCCTTTGTCCAAAAGTTTGACGACTTCGCTTTCCAATGCTTGAGCCTCGACCGCGTCCAATACCCAACTGGGGGGAATGTGGGACAATGTCGGGTATGACGCGAATGGCGGGACGTAGCCGTTTTCTACAATCGATAGCACATAAGGGTCCGTCGTAATTTTTGACCAAGCCGCGACATGGTGCCGTAACCTGCCCCCCACCTGCCGATGAATGGGGGCAAGCTTGAACCCTGCAGAGTCATGTACGTGGATTGCCGGTTCTGCGACCCCGGCCCCGAAAATTTGCTTTTCCTTTCCGTAAGGCTTGGTTTCCGCGCCCGCGAAAGGAGCTTGGAGGTCCATCTTGGCTAGACCGTGCCGCATTGTAGTATGGTTCTGTTGAAAACTTCCTATTTTGACCTTTAATCTTTAATTCTGGCTGCGCGTTCCAACGAACCGCCGAAGCACTCTCAAACCTCCCTTGTCGAAATGAACCTGCAGCATATCTAGACTGAAAACGACCTTGTTTTGGCACTAGTGGCTTCTTCTTTCCTTGAAGTTCTGGGGCCAACTCCAACAATTGACCGTTGAATAGATCCGACGACCTATGGATTGGAAGCAAACGCAAACGTCCGACTAAATCCCATGGAAGGTTAACTGCTGACTCTAGGTATGCATCACGCCTGCGATAAACCATGTTCAAAACAGCCCGAATTCCCCAGTTGAAAGAATCCTGTTGAAAGGATGAAGCTCTCTTCATGTGCTGCAAACAATCTTCCAAAACAGAATCAGACCGAGACTCTGGTGGCTCTGCCAAAAAAGCTCTTACCGCCGCCGTTGACGCCGAATAAGCAAGATCCGCATGCGAACCAGCTCGCAAACTCCACCTCACCAAGCTTTCGTCATCCTCAAACTGCCTGATAGGGATTTTGATAAACTGTGGATTCGACAGACTCGAATCCAACTCCATCACACAACGCTCTGTAATATATTCCGCTGATGGATAAGTTTTATAGCGGCTGCGGCTCGGTGCTCCAGTCCCCGCATACTTGAAGAAAAAATTACGTTTCTTCCTGTCATGAGGAGGCAATGGACCTTCTACTGACAAAGGCTCTTCATTTTTCCTAGTCATACCTTCCAGGTCAAGTAGCTGCCTAAAAACCACTTCTGATTGTGGCAAATTATATGGGTCAGGCCTAAAATCACCCATATTTGCAAAAGTATGACGTGGAGGGTCGGCAGAATTAACTACTGTTACAGGGCGAGCCTTACAAAAAGCAGACGGCAAATAATTGAAAATAGAGGCCGTAAACTGACTCCACGGAATAAAAGATGGCCCTTCATTATAAATATCCTCAGACATTCGTTCATCTTCATGTGCTGTAACCCCAATTTTTGCTTTTTTTAGGGGAGGAGGGCGTAAATTCCGGTCAGCATTCAATTCAAGCCGCTCCTTAAAATTGGAATTCCTATGCTGGGAATCAGAGCTTTGCGAGGAAACACTGGCACTAACACTAATTTCGTCAATATTGACATAATCCAAATGATCGTCACCTGAATTCTCCAAATCATTATATTGGTGTCTTGCATGTTTCACCGGACGTCGTTGTACAGAACGACGATCATCTTCGTCGCTCGTTACCACTCGTCGCCACTTTCCATCCGCCGCCATCTTGGATCGACGTTTCACACTCATCAACGACCGTCGCCGCTCATCGACACTCCTTGGCGATCTCGAACGAGACCGGATCCGACTGTAACGTGCGTCATCGCCCATCGGCGACAGACGCACACCTCCGGCATTCAAGTTCCCTTCATCAACCACACCCCGGCGCCGTGGCGACCTTGGTAACTGGCGACTACTCCGCTCCATTCCGGCCTGCACGCCCGTAGACAACTGCAGCCGAGCCGACTCCTGTCCGACCACCAATTTCCGGGAAGATTGGCGCCGGGGAGAACTCCCATTACGGCTTGGAGACTCGGAACTACTGTGCTTTTCGCCGAAGGCCCTCGCCTTGTTCACTGAATGCCTCATTTTTTTATGTGAACGCACAGATTTACTTACGGTTAACGGCTCGCGAAGCTTCCGAAACTCGTCCAGATCACTTGATCGGGGTGGATGTCCTTCACGCTCGGGTTCCGTCACATATGGATTAGCGCCAACACGTTCACGTTCCGCCAGTTTTGTCTCGATCATCAACGGAATCGAACTTTGGAGAGAATGGAGTTGTGATGCCATGCTCTCTTGGAAATCAGCGAACATCGTTTTAAAATCCATAGTTTGATCGGTTGGGATTATTGCCGACGAAACACTCTCCTTGGGGCTGTCCCGTAGATTAGGGTTAATCTGTCCGTCGGCTTTGTCGTCTCCGTCGCTGGCGCTCGAATCAACCATCGTGTCCACGACGTTTAGAGTTGTACAGGGATCGTCCCCAGTAATCCTTCTATCCAAGGAATCTTCAGGTAGCTTCTTCTTCTTCTTTTCCACAAAACCGGGACGGCTACGCTGCAACGCCTTTTGGTCGGATTTTTTCCAAGTCCGACAAATTTTCCGAATGGCCGCTGGATCAAGCTTCAAACAGATGCTACACGGGTTACGCAGAAAATCGCAATTCCTACACTTCCTACAGGCTAAATGTTGGTCCCCAGGTGTTTTTAAATGAGTGCAAGACACAACCTTTTCTAATATAAAGTCCTCAGCTTTACCACTCATACCGGGCTAACGTTTTTTAAGAAAAAAAATACCGACAGAGCAAACATCAACTTACCGAATTGATGCCCAAAGCGATAGTGGGCAATATGGCGGCTCTAGCTACGAGGGTAGCATGAGTAGTGCCATCTGGTGGGAAAGCCAAGCAAGCTTGTTTACATTTAAATGGTGTTTAAATTTGGGCAATTTGAGAGCATTAAAAGCGATTTAAGCTAATACTAAAGGGAAGTATTTTGCAGATAGTAAGAAGCTTACTTTTGGGACATTTTTGTACCTTGAGTGAGGAGTTTGTTTGAGGCGCAAGGTTTTTTAAAGTCTTTAGACCCCAGCGCAAATTTACAGATCATAATTTTCCATTCTTCTTCTCTTGCCAATGCTAATGACCGATTCCCAACTGCGATGTAATCTTTTCTCAAGAGTCTCTCTTAATCTTCTTGTTCATGTGCAGCAGCCATTTTACAGCAGCTAGAACAGAAATAAGGTCAGACGTCAGAGTCACACGCCTTAACAACCCGAGTTACAGGCTTCTTACAGACCAAACATAGGACACCACTACTGATAATGAAGTGCTCAGTAGTAATGATAGCTGTTTTCATTTCATAGTTAGCAGAAGGAAAGTTAGCGACCAAACACATGTTGGACGCAACAGAAGATGACGAACCCTCTCCAAAGAAGAAGCG
>JAHWFP010111594.1:7788-22731 GCA_023313725.1 Lithobius niger
CTGACAAGGTACGTAATTCATTTTGTGCGTTTGTAGTTTGAGAATTGGTTTAAAAAAAATACGGTAATAGGGTATCGGTATGAATGAAGGTCGTTCCATTTTAGCTTGTGGAGGGAAGGGGGGGGGTTACGCGTAGTGAATAAGCTTAGTTATGGGCCAGACATGTGAGAGTTAGCATGGATAGGATTTCAAGTTAAGTAATTCCTGTTGTACGTTTTTATTGCGTTACTTTTTTGCACGCTGTATTTGATTGTTGGTGTGTGCGTTCCCGGTCGCGTGATCCGGTAGTGTCAAAAGTGTGGATGATCGGCAAAAGTGTGGGGTAACTTGCTAACCCACACTTTTTGCGATGACGCACACTTCCTGTCACGGTTAACGGGATTTAACCAACGGAAATTTAGCATGGGGTTGAGTTAGCGTGACGTCACAGCCGTGGTATAATAAATAAATAAAAATTCTCTGAATGGATCTCCGGTCCCGTTGTAAGGTACGCCGAAGTTTTAAAATACTCTCTAACACTCCTCGTGCTGACGGAACTTTTCGTATTATTGCGTATTGCAGCGTTTATTGGTCCGTGAAAGTTGCATTAACTTGTTTTAGTTTTATTTCATAAAAAAAAAGGAAAAATAAACTTCTTAGCTAATGTGGTTTTGACTGAATAGAAAAATCGTTGAGCGTACGAATGGACGCATTAGGACTTCATGCATACTTTTCAGGTTCTCATCCCATCCGTCTGTCCTTGTCGGGCCACCGGGTATATTTCCATTTTGCATTAGCGAGCACGTGGGCACGAACACGACATCTACATTAAAAGTGGTAGCGAGAGAGAAATTTTTCCCGATTTTACGCAATTCATGCATTTAAGCAGAAAGTCGGGTCACCCCCATTTATGGGCGGGGGCAAGTAGGGGTTTGAAAGGGTTAAACCGGGGCAGTGCTGCGTTTGGACTCCCATCTGCACATCCCCGTCTCCTAACGACAACTCCCCCTCACCCCTTCTCTCTCTCTCTCTCTCCCTACGACCATAAACAGAGTTACTTCATTTCATCTTTCTGATTGGCTTAATGTTACCACGGTGGAAGAGTAACTAGGGAATGGAGAGGATTCGAAAGAACGGTACGCGCAAGCGAAAAGCAAAATTTGGTTCATCCCGATTAGGACTTGTCCGTCACGTACACCAAATACCCATGCCCTTTCGTTAAACCTGCGGTCTCATAGTAACTGTGGGATAACGGAAAGAGTCAGAGACGACGCTTAAAGGGGCAGGGGCGCCTTCCCCCCGGCTCCCCACAATTTTTGCTCCCCCCCCCTCCCTGGTGCCCCCGCACCCATCAAATCAAAATCAAACGTATAAACAAAAGAGATTCTGGTACTTATACGAAAACTACATTAGTTTCTGTCACAGCAACAGGAAGAAATTAAGGTTACATCAATAGAGCCTCGTTGTTACTGTGAGAGTTGTACAAATCATCTTTTTTTTTTCCAGCTGGATTTAAAACTATTCTCGTAAAAATGGGGTTGAAAAAGGTAAGAACGTTCGGTGTGCGTTAGTTTCAGTTTTTTGTTGGGGGAGGGGGGACCGCAAAAGTAGAATTTTTCGGTTCGCCCCCTGGCTAAAATTGCTGCCCACTGCAGCTTTTCCACTAAAGTGACACTGGCGTTGTTCCTGGATAGTGTTTGCTGGTATCAAGCGCTTTTAACTTGAGATACCGCCGATATGGATAGCCTATATACATCGAGCATTGAAAAATATAGGTCTTATAAGTCTCATTTGAAAAGTGACGAGAAAAGCATACAGATCTTAAAGCAGAAAATTTAAGCCCTAAAGCCCTCTCCAGACAACAGAAAATTTCGTGCGAAGCGATGCGTAACTACGTGCCTACAAGGTCAAAATTGTTGCAATAGTTTGGTTGGTGTTGCGCTTAAGGACCAATATTGAAGTCTTTTTTACACCATACAAAAATGATCATCGAGCCTATTATTGAGCATGTTTACGTTAGGAGCCTGAATTATTTTTGACGGTAAATTGTTCCACTAATTCACAAATTAACTGCACGTGAAAAAAAAAAACCTTAAGGGTACCAACGGCCCCCCCCCCCCCCTGTCAAATTTTGGTGCCTGGGACTAACTACAACGGTGACCCACCCCTTCCCTTGACACTGAAATCAGAAAATATTCACACTAGCCTATATATATGTAAAATATTCGTAAAATATTCTCAAATCAGACCTGCTTACGTTTGAAGGTATCCCTGCTTAACAGGCTAACAGGTTTTCACTGCAGTGCTCCTGCTCCGTACTCGTTCGAAATACCAACATCCTTCGATAATTACAACTAGCCAAAACAACACACAAAAAAATAAACGAGTTTAGTCCAACACTCCAAGCACGATTAATCCAAATTTTAACTCGTTTTTCGCATCCCCCATGAAATCGTTTCTAATGCCTGCATGCCTGGCAAACTCGCCCTCTATCCAGCCAAATTAGGGCCATAAGGTAACTGAGCAAACTTAACGCATACAAACACCAACACGACAAAGAAGCATAGGACAGCAATCGTAAGCGGGAGGCAAACGCATCAGCCACAGAAAACAGTTAGGCCTACTGCTTCAAATGTGACACTTGCGCAGCCTAGCTCCTGACGCTATATATTGTGTGCGCAGCGTAACTTGAGTCCTCCAGCTATTTTTCGAGCGGCTACATCTTCCGGGAGGGAGCGGGTTTAATCGACGGTCGCCATTGTTTTTGTTACCATCTAGCCACTGGTTAAGTGAGGACGATATATTTTCTCTCCAACAGGCTGATGTTGGGTCAAATAAAAATACTTCGAACTACACTTGGGAAACACATAGTATATGCTAATTTTGATTCGGCTTTTTTTTGTATGTTAGGTCCAGTTGGTCTATAGCTGAGCTACCATGTGCTGTTTATCACACACGTTTTACTATACATAATAGAAGCGCTTCTCACACCGCAAAATAATAAATACCAAGACAGATTCATAGCTGAATTTGTTAGCAGAGACGTTTTATTTTTAATATTTTGATAATTTTTTTTTACGCATTAGGCCTACCATTTTTGCACTCTTTACTGCATATCGCGGAAAACAGTTTTGCGGATTTCGCGGTGGATTTGAGTAGAAATCTGACTTGTCATGTATTTACTTTTGTGGTTTTGGTAGTGTGTGAATGCTGTGGAGAGGCAACACGTTATTTTTTTTTCAAAGAAAAAATTGGTTTCCTCCAGAACCCTTAGCTGGGAGCAGCCACTCTCAAAGGTTTTCTCTAAAAATTCAGTGAGTCAGAAAAAAGTACGAAAATGTCAGGAAAAAAGTCAGGAATTTTCAACGTGGTATTTTGGTAGACACCCTGCATTAGAACGATACCAAACTTTCCCCTTTGGATTTTCTTTCTGCTGTGTTCTTTTTTTTTTAATTTTCTTTCTTATAAATTTTTTTAATGAATTTTTCCTCGTATGTTTTTTATTTTTTTTATTTTAGGCTGTTTGTATTTTTGCCGGCTATACCCTTTAAATAACTGGAGATTCACCCGCTCATCCGCTTCCGCTCGTGAAGCGTAGTCTAAAGATAAATACGGATGCAAACCTATTTACGTTGCCTTTTGGACTTATATGTCAGACTGCCTGAGCGGGGAATCGAACCCACGACTTTGGAAATCAAAGGCCAAGGTCCTACCGCTGAGCCAGACTGACATTTATTTAACCAATCTCGAGCCCATTGGCTTTCCGTCCCGTTTAGTCTAAAGATGTCAACAAATGTTATGAGCTCAGGTAAAAAAATTATTCCAAAAGTGAAAGACATGTTCCGCAACTGTTAATTTACAAATGCCGACAGGTGAGAGTTGGCGTGACAGCGAGTTTTTTGGAGTGAAAAAAACGTCAATGCGAACGCCTGGAGGTCACACGGTCTAGGCAAGCATGCAGGTCGAAAGCTCGAGTGCTATAGCTGTTGTGTCCGTGGCCAGATACGAGAATGTTTTTTTTTATTTCTTTTTTTAAATACTTGGCCGCTTGGAGCGCACCTGTCTTGAACCTGTCTCGAAGGGTGGTTAGTTTAAGTCTTATCATACGTTCACTACGTCAAATTGCAAACAGAATGTCACCACGCCGTCAATTTCTCAAAAGTAGCCATGTGTCTGAACTCGAGTTGATTATTTTTGCCGTCGCTACTGGGCTGAGGTCACATCGGCGCTATCTTGGCAAGCTTCAAAATTTCTAGTAACCGAGGTTGTGCTGCTACGCACTAACACGGGGTAATAATCGTTACAACTAAGATCGTAATATTTGTTTGTTTGTGCCTGTGTGTGTGTGTGTGTGTGTGTGTGTGTGTGTGTGTCCGCAATGGTATTGACGTCCGCAGTGGAAATCTCGATAATCGTATTTCTTTTGTTTGTTTGCGTGTTTGTCAAACGTTTATGGTCTGTATAAGTAATGATTCAAACTGTTATTTCAACAAAGCGGCACAGTAATGATGACGTCATGTGTTGTTTTTCTAGTCACAATATTTTCATGCAAACGGGCTCACGGCCTCTTAACCCTTAATCTAACTAAATCTAATGAAAGCTTGGGCGTTTGCTAACGGGAATTCACAGTACTTTCATTCAAACTGGAAATACGACACTGCTCTATATAACCGACCATTTACGGAGGGCTGCCCCGGTAATCATAATAGCAGTCATTTATTGCGTGGTGTACCCCGAAGCTCTAATGAGCTTGTGTGGGTTACATTGGAGAGAAAAAAATAAATACGGATGGATTACATTGCTGGACAATGCAACAAAAAACCTACAAAAATATGTGATTTGATTTGATTTATTGAGCCTAAGAAGCCTGTATGCTATTCGCTCACGTTAAACTACTATACTTACGCTATTATGCAGACCCCCACTTCAATACCAAGATACCACAGAAGTGGAAGAAAACAACTACTGCCGACGTACCGTGCAGGGGTGTGGAAAAACCGACATGGCCCTTCACCTACCGAAACGTTGAGTGTTCCTGCAGAACTCTATGACCCTGCGTAGCATACACCTCCCCGGACCAACATGTGGTGGGACACCCACAATCGCCCGTAGTGGATCACCACCCAAATCAGTACCAAACCGTCGGTACCGAGCCCACAAGGGGCAATCTAGCAGAAAGTGGTGAACCATTTCTTCTCCCCCCCCCCCCACACACACCCACACCAACACACGGCCGACCTGTACAAATATTTACAATTAATTAATAACAATGATCAGGTAATGGTTTTAGAAAACTTTTGTTTATCATTAATGATGACATCAATAATGATATCATTAAAAGCCTACGATGTGCGTGTACCTGTACTCCTCTTGAACCAAAGCACCTATAAAAATGAGAGCAACGCCCAAAAAAATATAATTATATAATATATAATTAAATTACGCTTCAGTTAAGCCTTTTTTCATCGCTGTAACTTGATTTTATAGCCCTCAAAATGCCCGTAAAACTGCACATGTGCGTAAAATTATTCATATGACGTCAAAGTTCGATTAGACAACTTAAGCAGAAAAAAATCAACTAAACTATATGAAGTGTGGATGGACGCCAGTAGAGTGAGCGAAGAGAACGATATGCTATAATAATACAAAAACGTGTCTTCTTATTTGCATGTTTCTCTCTTAGCAAAACAGTTTTTTTCCCCCACAAATCGGGAAGGTGACCAGTTTTTTAGGGTGCACTGTTAATATTTTGGTATTCCTTATCTGCAGAATTAGATTTCGTACAATGAACCTGGCGTGAATCATCTATACCTTGTGTCATTACACTCTTCAGAACGGATGACAAAAATAATTTTTTGAGCAGGTCCGATTTTTTATTTATATTTTAGTTTGTTAGAGTTCAACAAACTTTAAACAAAAATCAAAAAATATATATTAATTAAATTGGCGGCAAGCAGTGGGCGTAGTGGCAGTAAAACAACATAAGTTTGACGACTTGAACTCACCAATCACAACAATCAGAAATTAATTTTCGAGGAACTTGGTCCTCACTATCGAAGTAAAAAGCTGATTGCAGCATAACACGGAACTATCGTTTTCAATTAGCTTTTTATTTCGACGAAGAGAACAGAGTTTGCCGAATGTTGTGTTTGGTGGGTTCATGCCGTGAAACTATAGTGTTGTTTTATTATATTAATTAAAGTTTGTATTGTCACCGTGGGCGAACTTGCTCTAGGCGTATTTAAGACTTCTACCTTCAGCTTAACATCATCGGACATTTTTTTTTAAATATAGATTTTTTTCTTAGGGGAACGTCAGAAAAGGTAGATCAGTCTTGCTCGATGATATGCCGGCTCACAGAGCCCAACTCGGTGGCTTTTTGCGCTGCGAAATTATTCTACAACACACGGAATTTTTAATAAGACTGGTTTTCACGAAAAAAAATTGTTTCGTCGGCGGATTTTCTAGGTTATAGACCTAAGGATTGCTGTACGGTGTATCGTGTCGAATTAATAATTTTTATTTTAAGATCTTGGGTGCGAAGTATAGGGGCAAGCGAAGCTTATGATTTGATCAAACGATAGGGTACACTGATTGACTAAAAGAGTCCCTGACTCCTACCAGAGTTGGAACGGGTCACCAGGTCAACCGGGTAACCGGATCATTCGTGTCTAGTTTTAGGCCAAGTCAGACCCGGTGACCCTAACTCTGACCCAGTGATTGGAAATGCTGGTCAGACAAAGTGACCCGAAATTTCCGATTAGATCTGGCGACCAAGCCTGACCTCTTGAGCTGAATTGATTCAGGGACCCACTTACCCCCCAACTTTATTCAAAGCCGTGTACGAAACTGGAACTAAGACGTCTACCACAGACTAAAATAAATTGAATTTTTTTTCCTGTAGAAGCATCGAAAGTGATTTCCACTGTTTGTAATGAAAATATTTTTCGTTTCTTTGGCATATGTACCCAATAATAAACAAGCGGCTACATCGACTGCCTAGTCGCACCGATCATCTGTAAAGTTCCTCCACTTCCAATGTTGAGGCGCACAACTTTGTCATGCACTACAACAGCTATCTCTATTATACTAATCTAAAAGCAGTAGCCATCACAATTATTGTCGGTTAAAAATGTGTTAGCTTTTAGGCCTATTTTACATTTGTGGCGCAATTCTCAGCTTTTAGGCCTAATTTTGACCAGCAGTTTTAATTTCGTCAGTAGCAGCTAAAGGAGATATGGATTGTATAGCAAGCCTATCATTTTTGTAACACGGTGCGCCTACAGGCACACAGTTACAGTGTCTCAACGTAACGCGCAACGTAGCCTGTATAGATCAGTGGTAGTAGGGAAGTGACGAGAGAGACGCGGTTGATGAACAGCGACAGCGACTCGTAGCAACTTGACGTTGCCATGGTAACATGATTTTAGACCTAATTTTCATTTTTATGCCTAATTTTAAAAATGCTGTTTTAATTTCGTAAGTAGCAGATATAGGCCTAATGGAGAATTTGGTTCGCCGGTAAGCCTATTCATTCATGCAACAATGCGACGAGACTATTTTTAAAGAAATCAACATTTGGTTTTATTGAGTGTTGCCTTAGGATTTTAATTCGACGATCAAATGTTATTATTTAATTTAGTTACCTCGAAGAATTCTATTAGCTATAAGGAAGTAACGATGTTTTAATTTGCATGTGATTTAACTAACTTCTCACACTGAATGTAACGTTGTAAACAATGGTCGTCAATAGCTGGTACATACCATTGCGAAGTTGAAAAAAGCGACGGACTGACTAACAAAGTCGTTGCAATAGTCTTCTCAGCCGGTACGGCTATACAGAAGACTAAAAGCACTAAATTAATATTAAACAAATTTATAATTTTTTTAAAGTAGAACTGGCCTTAGTAGTATTTATTGCTAAGTTCGTTTTTTTAAGCTTAACAATAACACTATTTCTGTTTTATTATATTTCCAAGCATTGTCGTAATGAGTCGGATAAAGGCCGTTGCAAAGTTAACTTGAGACATTTGGTGAAAACGGGCTTTGGTGTTCACCACAACTTATTCTATCTGGCGAGAGAATATTTATTGGTTTGGATTCCATTTAAGACAAGTAAATCCAGCGTTTTACTCTTGTAGAATTATCTGTTCGTTACAGTGGTTTGTCCATCGGGGTGGGTCGCAAGACCAGTATTTGATTTAAGTGAACAAGTGATGCATTTGGTGCACATAAAAATTCGCTAAATGGACGTTTCAAAGGCACGAGAATTACTGAAAATGTGTTTGTCTTACAGGGTGGTGGGGAGGGGGGACGGGGAGGGGGCGTTCAGCAGCTGATTTTCTCGGACCTTATTTCCAGTTATGTATCGCTCCCTGCCCAAGATCACTGGGTCAATCCAGCTCCGGCTGGGTCATCAGGTAAATCCAGGGCTAACAGGTCACTGTAGATCAAGCTTGGTTAGCCATGTCATTGGGTCACTAGGTTCTGCTAGGTCACCAGGTTGGACGGGTCACCAGGTCAATTCGGGCCACCACATTGGGTTAGTCAGGTCACTGTTTCAGACTGGGTCCTGTGTCAACCTATTTTCGGGTGACTGGGGCACCCAACCATCGGCAAATGAACGAATCCATTGACCGATGGTTATGGGTGAAATTTATCGAACCGTCGCAACCAGTATATATCGCCATCCAATGCATCGATCTAACTCTATTGTTCTAAATCCAAGGTGGTAATATAGGCAGTCTTGTGAAGGTTATCAAGTTCCTAATTTACTTTCATTGTATGTTCTGCTCTTCTGTAGTTTAAGTCGTATTTATTTAAACTAGTTGTTTCCCGGCGGCATAACATACGCCGGTCTAGCAGATTCCCGTTGATCTAATTCGGCTCTAATAGTCATCATTATTGAAGCAATAGTGTTTGTTTCTAATTGTTAGAGCGCATATCCGTTCTCATTGTCGGCCGCTCGCCCTTTTTCTTCGCTAGCGTGGCAAGAATGAACCCGCTTGCCCTTTTGCTGATTGTTGAAGCTTCGTTTGTTTAATGCTCCCTAACAAAGCCTCCATCAAGTCTGCTCATATCAGTAAGTCTGCTCCTAAGCGAAATATACAATATATAGATAGATAATCATCAATCCAAAACTACACTTTTGCCGTACCTTTATTCTCTGTGGCTTTTTGGCCGCATCATGAGTTGATGTCTCATATGCAAATATACTACGCAATAAAAGCCGATTCTGATTCTGATTCTGATTCTGATTCTTCTGCATTGATTTTTTGTGTCTCTTTAGCCACATCTTCTGTTTTTTTCCCCCTGTAGCTCTTTAGCCGCATCTGCTGTATTTATTTCCTGTGCCTCTGCCCCTTTCACCCCTCCTCCCTTGCTACATTTTTCTACTGGTTAAATGACTATAGCTTTTCAGCTGGGTACTGTTTTGTTGGCCAAAATGAGGTCCGATTTGACTGATTTGGGCGCAAATTGTGGCGGCGCCTGTACATGTTGACGTGCCCTTCCCTTCATATCTCTCCATCCTTCCTTCCTTCCTTATTCGACGTACACGGGATAAAGAGCTGCGTGACGGCGAAGGTCTCGCTTACCCCCAACAGCCAGTGGTGTTCTGCATACAGTCTACAAGTCCGCAGCGGAGAACCCGCGTATATATAGCTGCCTACACACCGGACGTTGGATTTCATTTTCTAGCTAAAGCAAGCTTGGGAGGTATGCACAACGCCCCACTCCTCATTAGGAAGCTCCGACGCCGACCGCTTAGCCCTCGCGCTCGGCTCGGCTAAGCTAATTAAAGCTGCTTAAAAGGAGCCGAGCGACACATTGGCTCCGTCTCCTGGGGACACGCTCAAGTGGGAGGCATGATTTGCGGAGGAAAATGTTCGCTTCACGCCTAGCTGGCCCGCTGTGCAGGGAAGCTAACGTTCGCAAGACGGGAGCAGCCAAGCAACTGAGCATGCCCCCTCCACAACCAACCTCACCATGCAGCAGCATCCCCTTTCCCCCAGACCACCTCACCGTCCTGTATGCAAATACAAGCCTTGAGAGAGTATGATGAAGAAGAGCTTGTAGCTATAGCTTGAAGGTGCTAACTGCATTTCTTGCGGGTACACATCTCTCCGGGAAACCTTAATATATGCACTGCATGCGTTGGTGACGACGCCGCTTCCTCCTTGCCAACACACGTCGTGTGCGCTTCGTGTACGTGCTTTGCTATCGTCCTTTTTTTTTTTTGCTTTAAAAGTCAGTGTAGATTCTACATGCGAGATGCGTTGCCTCCAATATTTAATCAGGGTCGAGCGACCAGGCGCCTGAGCTGACCCCTTTGAACACCTTCTTTGAAACGCATCTAACGTACGCGCAAAACCTGGCAGTGGTTTGAAAGAAACAGGGGACCAGAACACGGTTGGTCGTCTTGGGAGAGCATGTTTGCCTAACACCACTTTTAAACTTATGTACATATACTGTGGATCCAGTGGACTTTTAATTAGTGGAAGCTCAGAGAGCAAGAGTTTGTGTGTGCTGCAGTGTTGCGCGAAGGAACTTTAAGTTTACTCAGCTCTTCCTCTTTACAGTTGATTATAAAGCCGACTCTACATATATATACAGGATGATTCATAAAGTACTGGGAAAATAGGCCTATACGAGTGTACACAATTTGTGATAGGATTGTAAACCGCGCACAATTCCGGTCCAAATAAGACTTTGTAATATCTGTGGGAATCAATGGAAACTTGTGATTAAAGTGCATGTATGAAAAGGATTCTCTATAGTTGGGTGGCCGCACACCAAAATCGACAAAACGTCGTTGCAAGACGAAACGTCGCGAGACGTCGCATCTGGTGGAAAGACCCCCAACAGGTGAAACTAGAAGACGTCTCGCGACAACGTCGCATTCGGTGTGTGGCGCTCAGCTCATTCCTCTATGGTTTTGGAGACGTCTGCAGCATGCTGAGCCACGTTTTGACAAAAATAATGTCCAGGTCGTGCGACGTTTTGTCAATTTTGGTGTGCGGCCACCCTTAATAGACACGTCTCTTTCCCGTCGTTACTCATGTCTATCAATCCTAGTAGTAAGTAGGCTAACTCGGCCACTAAGGCTCAATTATTACAATTTACGTACACCGAAGCTTAAGCAAGCGTATGTTAGGCCAGCCAGGGGACATGTCTACTCGTTCGTTGATTTTAATTCCTTTGCTTTAGTTCCATGGTGTATGCTTCCCCCCCCCCCTCCTCCTCCCCCTCGGTATGATTTGTTTCTGTGTTTTGTTGACGATGGTTTAGGTCTACAGTCTGCCATCCTCAATTCCAAGAGAGACTGTGCACAAAGCCTTATTTGGGCCGGAGTTGTGCACGGTTTACAGTCCAAAAAAATTGTGAGCACTCATTTAGGCCTACATACAGGCTTATTTTCTCACTACTTTATGAATCATCCTGTATGTAAAAAGTGACGTAAAATGTAAAAAAAAAAAAATATCTTTAAATGCCGTTTGCCGCGTGTTTGCTTATTTCATGTATTGGATCATGTTACGGTTTTTCATTAAGAAGACCTTTGTCTTCATGAGACAACCCGCATCTGTTTTCTGTACATACAAAATATTTCTAAATGGATTTCACATCCTCTCAAGTACTTTTGAAAACTTCACACTCGCACAAAGCACGTACATCTGCAGATTAAAACTGTTATTTTGTAGATCGGATAAACGGACGAAAATAACAGCTAAAAACTTATTTTTATATTTATTTGAACGGCATGAGCTGAAGATGGAGGGCCCTATTATTTTAACTTTTCTTTGTTATACACGTGCCTGTAAACTTTGATCCTTGCTATTTTTTTTTTAATTGCGTCAGGACTGTGGGGATTATGGGTCACTCCTGGACACAAATTAGCCAGACGTCTGCACTCTTTTATCAGAGTTCTGCGGGTTTGGAACGCTTTACCAGCGGAGGTCGTCCAGATTTGGTTCTTTGGCAACTTTTAAATTAAAATTAAAGGACTGCATGTTTTCTATGCATAGAGACAATTATTTCTAGTAATCTTTTACGACCTGTTTGGTTTTATTCATAATTCATTATAAAGAATGCATTGTAATCTTTTTTTCTGTATACCATGAGTTCCCACGGCTTTGAACTCCCTATATTTGCAATAACTTTTGATCTCCCTGTTTTGTTTGTCCAGGCTGTTGTCCTTTCGGTGTTACTTCGTAAGATATCTCAGCCTTCTTCCTTTGCATGCCTTTTTAACCCTACGTATGAGGTTGCCAGGTGCTTGGCAAGCCTTGTGATTCAAACAAGACGGCAATAAATTATGGGCTAATAAAGGTAGTGTCCACGAATGGTATTCAGCTTGCCGCCAAAGTCGCCAAGAAGAGGTGGAGCTGCCACGTTTACGCGTTGGTCATACCAATCGTACACATTGCTTCCTTTTGAGGGAAAGGGTATCGCTCCAGAACGTCACTGGTGTCGCCGGCCATTCACAGCACGTCATGTCCTAGCAGATTCATCATCTTGAATTGGTTGGAAGTGAATTTTGATTATGATATTACCTTCAATTACAAAACACAGTCAAAAGATGTACTTTGAAAACACCTACATTTTTACCGTTGTTCTGTGTCTTGTAATCAAAAGTAATTTCTTAATATCGAAATTCACTTCCAACCAAATCCGGCGTTGTAGCGTTTGCCTTTGTTCTGTTGTGACTGGTTACGAATCAGCGTTGCGACGTATTACGAATTCCATCTCCCGCTTATCAAACAAAGCAGAAAACTTCAGTTGCATTTACGCATGAAGTACTGCAGTAATACTGAATTACTTGCTGCACAAATTCCGTAATCATTAAGGTGACGTGACTCGGGCTAAGATCAAAGAACACTATGCGTGAACCTGTCGTCTGAGCCAGTTATTCAAGGCCATCTCTCCAAATATAAATCCGTAACAATGCTTACTGAATCTTAACTATTTTTAGCATAGATTTTCATTGTTGAAAATTGTTAAAAAGTATTTCTCCTTTTTTTTCTTCTTTTTAGTCTTCTGTACAGCCGAAAAGGCTGAGAAGAACACGGCAACGAAATTGTCCGGTCGCCTTTATCAACTCCGGAACGGTATCGGACAGAGACAAACGGTTTTCACCATTAGATTCCGAGTCCAAAAAATAGTTAAAGGGAATTAAAAAAAAAATAGTATAAAGCGGAAGTGACCTACAAGTGAGCAGATGGCCTACAATTGAACCCATCACCTATGAAATGATACCAATTAGAGACAAACGGGTTCCACCATTAGATTCAGCGTCTAAAAAATAGTAAAACGAATAAAAATAACCCGAACGTATGAAGCGGAAGTGGTCCACAAGTAGCCTGGCCCAGAAGTGGCCCTTCATCTATGGAACGATATACCAAATAGAGACAAACGGTTTTCACCATTCGATTCAGCGTCCAAACATTAGGATAATTATCTAGAATAACTAATTTGCAAGCTAGCGACTTAATTCACCTACCTATCAATTCCTTTTGTCGTAAAACGTGTGAAAATCATAACGAAAACGTTCGCAAACGCTTATTTATTTTTTTAAAAATTATTAAAACACGGTAAAACGCTACTCACAACACGCTAGAAGCGGCCGCTATTCAACGCGATGGCACCGCAACATAGAAAACCTGATTTCGACCAGAACACCAGCAAACGGAAATTACCTTCATTTGCGACGCGATGCAATAGCTGAAGCAGACGAGAACTTTACGTTTGATATTTTATTTTTACACCAATATTTCTTTACAGTATGAACGATGTACGCAGGGGCGCGCTTCGCGCGCATTATTATATACATCGAGAATTTGTGTAATCAGAAATAGTACCACGCAAGCATTTGTGAAACAAGGAACAAATTACGTCACTTCCTTGTTTCACAAATGCTTGCATCATACGTTTTTTGATTACACCAATTCTCGATGTATATAATAATGCGCGCGAAGCGCGCCCTTGCGTACTGTGCTTCCGGCCCCAAATATCACCGTTTGCCTTGGAAAGAGATAATTTTCGTTTAGTAACGTTCTGGGCGAAATCAGGTTTTCTATGTTGCGATATCATCGCGTTGAATGGCGGCCGCTTCTAGCTTGTTGTGAATAGCGTTTTAACGTGTTTTAATAAGTTTTTCTTAAATAAATAAGCGTTTGCGCACGTTAGATTCAGCGTCCAAAAATTAGTTGTAATGAATAAAAAAAAAACATAAGTATGAAGCGGAAGTGGCACAAAAGTGTACAGAAGACTGGTTGCGACTATATAGGTGATCGCCACAGCCGCTTGTTCTGTTTGGCTTACCGCTGGTCTGACGTGATGCTCTCTGAACTAAATCGCGCCAACTCGTCCTTTCATCGCTCGCAAAATGTCACTGTAAATCGATTAGCTTTCTTTTAAAACTGAAGCATGTGAATAATTTTCGTCGTTGATCACGAAACGCCTATTTCTAGTACATAAACTGAGTATGAAGTGCAAAGGCCCTTACTGTTCAAATCCGCTCGTTTTAATCTGCATATCATTTATTTAGTGGTGTACCACAGGTGGAGATAAGTCTACCGCGAGTATAGATCTATGCATGCCCAAAGGAACCCACCACTTTAAATAATAACTAGCAGGGGTGGTGTTTGCAGGGGATGGAAAAGCACTTCTGTTACATGCTCTGTGTCGATGCGGAATCACGAAAGTCATTTGTGGCTTGCTTAATGCTTCAAGCTGGATTTGAACCCATCTAGCTTTAATTGCAGGCAACCGAACGAGATTGGTCGCCATGTCGTTCTCCCAAACAGAGCATTTAGAAAGTTGAAAGTCAGCGGTGGAAAGGGTTTGGCGCTATTATAATTTCCGGCTCACAGTTTCTGCGCCCGGGTTCGAATAGGTGGTAGTGAATACCTTATGGTGTATCTGTTTACAGTATGATGCGTTATCAAAACTCACTGAAATTGTAAA
>JAHWFP010111596.1:3696-37273 GCA_023313725.1 Lithobius niger
ATAATAATAATAATAATAATAATAATAATAATAATAATAATAATAATTATTATAATAATAATAATGTTTAATCAGTATAGGCACGAAGCTCAAGAACTTGTATGTGCACTGACATATTTACATAAATACAAACATTTACAATAAATATCCATAGGTTTTGCAGTTAAGAAACATGCAGTTTTTTTTTACATCATTCATAATTGGTTGTGGTTTTCATACGTCCAAAATTTTTGTTGGTTTTACATTCATACACCTTCTGGATCCATTGTTTAATTTTTTTCGAATTTCGTTATGATCCTTGATGTCTCTTAGATGGGCTGGTATGATATTAAATACTTCTGGAATAATGTATTGATTTGTTCTTTTTCCATAAGAATTTCTCCAATTTGGAATCTGGAGCCAAGCATTTTGGACATGTGGGGTGCGTGCAAGGTGTAATGTATGGGTTGAATTAAAATAGTATTTGCCAATAATTATAAATTTGAAAAAAGCTTTAAAGTGAACATTTTGTTGGTACGATATAGTTCAGTAGTTTTTTATCATTGTGTTTTCCGAACAGTACGTTTACTGCTTTATTTAATGCGTTTGCAGTCTTTCAGTTAGGTTGTTAGTTGTATAACCTAAGTTGGTGTAAGCATATCTGACTTTTGAGATAATCCAAGCTTCGTAAAGTATCTTTTTCGTTTTAGAAACAATGAGATCTCTAATCATGTATAACATTGGTAAAGTTTGTCTGATTTGCTTTATCAGCATTTCAACATGATCATATAATTTCCAGTGGTGATCATTTTCCAACCAAGATATTTTGCAGTTTTAACATGTTTTATTTTAGTACAAAGGCCAGGTTCAGAGCATTGGCAGCCATAACTATGGAAGAATATTTTAGTATGTTTCCGAAACATGTGTGATGTGGTGATATGCATAAAGCATGTTTTTTTTCTGCCCTGATGTAGAATTCATTTTCATAAAGATATTTGTTTAAAATATTGAAGTTCATTTGGAGGTTTTTTTTTTCCATTTCATCTTGGTCGTAATGAATTGAAAGCATGAAAATGTCGTCAACATTTAGAATAAGTTTATTTATAAAATTTTGTTCGGCAATATCGTTTACATAAAGTGTAAAAAGCAAGGGTTCTAAAACTGATCCTTGTGGAACACCATAAATAAAGACTTTCCATTCACTAGGTGTATTATTTATCTTAACACAGCATTTCCTATTTGTTAAGTAACTTTCGAGAATATTTAGCATCTTACCTCTAATATCACATTTATATATTTTATTATAGATTATTTCTTTATCTCAAGTGTCAAACGCCTTATGTGAGTCTACAAAGATTGCACCAACGTGTTTTCCTTCGTTTAATGTATGGTTTATATTATCATTAATAAACTTAACTATGTTTTGCTGAAAACCAAACTGAAGTTTATTGTAGACTTTATATTTATTCAGAAAAAAAAGTTATTTTTGAAGAGACAGAGGGGCGGATTCATCATTGATGGGCAACGGAAGCATCAGTTCATCTTCAAACATCCAGTTGTATTTATTTGAGGCCCAGGCCTCCTGAAGGGCTACCCACGTTTTGCCTCTCAAAGGTTACAACTCGCTCTTATCAAGAAGACATTAGAGCCTCCGAGCCCAAACATAACAACAATAGCCAACAACATAAGTGTATTGTCATGCTCAACAAACAACGTAACAATGCTAAAGATAATACATCGTCACATCCTCCCTTCATAACTTTAGCATGCGTACAAATATCGCCTATTAATTTACTCATGCAAAATAAGTAAATGAAAATTGCAACTTACTCAAACCAAAGTAAAACAATATATGCACTATAACAATTACTAATATGCGTAGCTGTATAAAATGATGCATACGTAGTATAAGATTTTATACACAGTTAAAAACAGACCATATTAAGATCTGAAATAGTGAGGGGAAAAAAGGGGGAACATATTTTACTGGTAGGCGTCCAAAATACCTAGCCATCAAATACCTTTCACGAGACGTAACGGAAGGCGGCAATGGCGTAAAGATACCAGTTATTTCCTAAAAGTATACTGGGTGTTTCAGAATAAAACCGACAAACTTCCAGGGCATACTCAGGAAGTAAAGACAAGTCGAGAAGTTCTATATAACACCTATCCAAAAAATGCTTCGTTACAGAGATATTACCCTATTTGTCCCTATTCTTTTATGATCGAGTATTTAAGTCATGGTTTAGTGGAAGCGTTGGAAGTCTGTATCAGAGTGCCTTGCCAGGCACATGCCGTACTGTGGCCTCATACTAAACAAACTCGGATGCAACAAGGTGCACCTACCAGTGGGAAAACTTCGCGATAATAAATTACGTTCGAAACTGCAATATCCTCTAATCTTGCCAAGACAGGAGCAACTTGCAAGAAGTCAGTATGCTGACGCGTTTTGCCGTGAAGCAGATCTGGCTTCTTTTCAAGGGCTCTCTCTACCCAGTAGCTCTTAACGTTTCCATAATGAAATACGTTAGAAGTAATGCTATATTTTAATTAAGAAAGCAAAAGAATACAGCAGAAGTTCATTTTTATTATTCCTAAGAAAACCTGTTTTATTTTCCTGAAACTGAGCAACCCAAGTATGTTCGTTGTTCCCGACGTTTAAAAAAAAAACCTTCGTTAACCAGCTGAAAGCCATAAGGGGAGAATGTAAATGACCTGTTCCCCCCCATCACCCCGGCCGGCAGGCGGGGGGGGGGGGGGGGTAACGGTAACAACCTGGCCCATTGGCTTTATAGTCTACGTTGGGCAAGGCAACTGCCAAATTTACAGACGTAGTTTTAACGTATAGTAATTTTTATAAATGTGAAGAACGATGGCTAACATCATCAAAAGGCATGCCGTCCTAGGTCAGACAAGGTATTTCAAGTCTCAAAGAGTTTGAGCTCCCAGAATCTGCTCGGAACGTTAACAACGCTCGTTCAACTCGCCCCTATTCCCTTTAACCGCTCGGGCCAGTAGCCGTATAGTGGACTCTAGTTTTGTTTTTTTAACTGCAAAATATAAATAAATAAACACGAACAGGACAAAGCAGAGGGGAGATAAAGGTCCCTGAACAGTAGGAAGGGAGGGGGTGGGGGAGGGGTGAGGGAACCCTAAAACCCGCTGTCGAAAACCTAAAATTTTTCATAATGCAAAATAAGTTCCTACAGAATATGTGAAAAAGAAGAAGTGGACCCTACTCGGGAGCTAACAACACCCATGGCTTTGTCAGAGCTGTGGCTACGGTGCCACTACATCGAGTGATTCAAGAAAAAAGTTTTGTGACATTTTGCTCAAAAGGTGGGGACCAGATCCGTCAAACCAGTCCTCAGCCGATGCAAACAATCTTTGCGCACAATTTAAAACGAAACTATAATTCACAAAGCAGTTCACATCCACAACCACCATTTCCGCCCATCCTTCCGCCCACAGAAAAAAATACACGCAACTAGTAGGAAAACATTTATCAAAAGCAGCGATGTTTTTTACAACATTGAGCAACATTTATTCCGTGTAGAATTATTAACATATGCCATCCTTTAAAAGTTTTTTAACATTTATTTACAACTCTCTTGGCAAGAGTTAGACGTAGTTGCAGTTTTGGACGGGATTCCATTAGGCCTATCACGAAGTTTTGCGGGTTGGTGAACCGTGCTGAATCTGAGCTGTGGAACTATGAATTTAGTCTTAAATCGTTGTCAACGCCATCTAGTTCATAACAGTTGACGCTGCTTAAACACACAAGATTAGATGGTGTATGAGGGCATAATAAAGCGTGCACCTTGCAGGCATTCAATCACAGCCAGTGACTCACAGTCTCCAATAAAGCCCCGACTTAAATACTCGATCATAAAATAAGTGGGGTGTAATACGGCGATATCTCGGTAACCAAGTATTTTTGGATAGGTGTTGTATAGGACTTTTTGACTTGTCTTAACATCCTTAGTATGCCCTGGAAGTTTGTCGGTTTTATTCTGAAACACCCTATATAGGCGAGCAAGTAAAAACACAAACGAAATTTTCATCTCACTTCTTAAAATAGTTAAAGATGACAATTTTAACTAATACGGTGTAAAGTCATAATCAGTGTCAAGTATTCAAGATAAAATTATTCTAGGCAAAAATAGCTTCGCATAATTGTGTCTAGTTTTATCCCAGTTACATTTTTGGTTAAGCGGTCTGCTGGAATTTCGTCTGAAGGGCAGAATTGAAGTTTGACGTTGTTTTTAACGACTTCATCCCTCGCATAATTTATCTTTCTTGAGTAGTGTCATGACTGAGCACTTCCACCGTTAGTGACTAAATCAATTCCGGACCTAGAATCCGTAAACAAATTAATGGGGTAAGTTAGATTAGACAGATGACAGTTCGGAAAAGCAAACCACGAATTGGGATCAATTCTCTAAGCACCTCTTTCATAGCCGTTATTTCTGCTTCACAACTAGAGTGTCAAACTAGATGTTGAGTTTTATCCCCCCATAAGATTGACGTAGATCTAATACTGATTATTATACCAGATACACCTTTGCTTCCCTCAACTGAGTCTCAAGATGTATTACTGTGTGCTGTGAGCACTCCCAACTTATCTTTATTAAAACAAAGTTTATGATTACATGTACCGTATCTTCAGATTCACTTTAATGCCGTATAGTGGAGAAAACGGGATCGCTAGATTTCCGTGCTAACTGCACTACTTTAAACAGTAGGTCGGGTCTGATATGCACAGATAAAAGCATAAGTGTCCCTAGCATTTCGAGATAGGTAGTTTTGTCTACAGGGTCTGAAGTGGAGCACTGATCTAATATCTTTTGAGTGGCCAAAACGGCTCTAACAGATTTTGAGTTTATATGATTGCCAGTGTGCTCAATTTCGTACCCAATGTATTTTTGACCAGTAACTCCAACAATTTCTAGATGTCGTCGTAAACATGTCAAGAACAGGTTGTACATATTTTCACATTTAACGATAACGAGCTTGTCGTCAACGAAAAGACATAGGATGAGATGATTGTGCCAGATTTTTGCACGAATACGCATGGTTCGTATTGCGACTTAATTAACCTAATTCGGTGTAGCATATCACTTATATAGATATTCCAGTTCAAACCGTATTCACTTAGGCCATAGATGCTCTTATTAAGGAGGCAGACGAGTTCCTAACCATCCGCCCCTGTTCGTGCAAAAACCTGGTGCTTGGCGTAAGTAGGCAACTCTCGTTATTTTATCATAAAGATATGCGGTGACAGTATCGAGGTAGTGTTAGGTGTAGTTGTATTTCACAGTCAGGGCTAGGTCGAGGCATACAGATGAACTGCGAAGTATAGGGGAGTATGAGGTTTCGTAGTCGATTTTTGCTTGTTCGTTCCAAGCAGCAGCTACTAATCGTGCTTTCAGTTTCTGCAGGTTGCCATTGGGATTGAGGTTGTGAGTAAATACCCATTTGGATGAAATGGTTTTTGCTCCTGGTGGTTTGGGTACAAGGGTCCAGACTTTGTCTGCGGTCATAGAGCCTAGTTCGTCTTGCATGGCATTATGCCAGCCAGTGGCGTCTATGTTTGAATAGCGTCTTTGAAAGTAGTTGGAGTGGGAACAGCAGTTAAGGCGACAAGATGGCGAAGTAAAATAGTTGGTTCAATTGAATCAGAATCATCATCGTCGTCAGAGTCAAGGGCTAGTTCTAAAACATGGAGATGTTCTGCGGCTGCGCGACGTTCAGCCATGACGGCTTTGTTTGTCTCGGGTGGTCGTCCACGATGTCATGGTGCAGGAGGTTCAGGGAGCGAGGTGGTGGTGGCCCTTGATGTCTACGGATAGGTGAGTCGTGGTGAATGTTGGTTTCGATGTTTGGGGCTAGTGTGGGTGGGTGTAATAAGTCGCCAACATTTCTCGAAACAACTATGGTGCGAGTGTCCAAGTCCATGAGACGGAAGCCGATACTGCGAGTAGCATAACCGAGAAAGATAGCTCTTTTGGTGGTTGGCTCAAATTTTTTGTTGCTGGTAGGGTAGTAGGGTATAATACGCTAGACATCCAAAAATATGTAGGTGGTGGCCAGATGATGGATAGCGGTTTGGCACCCACCAATCCATAGGTGTTTGTTGAGCTGCGTCAAACAGTGGGGATGTAGGTAAGATGTTGTGGAGATAGCAGGCAGTTTCCACTGCAAAGCGCCATAATCGGATGGGCAGGCGGCTAAATTCTAATAAAGTTGTGGCAGGCTGTACAACTGAATGAAATGAGCATTCATTGATAGAGTTGGTCTTTGGAGCGTAAGGACTAGAAAAATAGTGACGAATACCTTGTGACACTAAGTAAAATTCAAATTCAGACGACGACTAGATGGGTTCATTGTCAGAGTGGTAAGAGATCACACGTTTCGTGGTTTCAGTTTGGCGTTGTAATACAAATGTTTGAAAAGCTCCCAAAACGTCAGATTTTCTCACCAAAAAGAATGGGAATACATGGCGTGCGAAATCATCGATGAGCAGAAATAGATAGATGGCGTATCCGTATGTAGGCTCACAGATTGGTCGTGTGAGGTTCCCATGGACAATTTGTAGAACAGATGTCGTCTTGATGGGGTTGTGAGGATTATAAGGCAGTTGTTTACTCTTGCATTGAATGCAGATATCACATGGTGAGTTCACAGAAGGGGAACCAAAGTTCACACCAGCTAATAAGTTGTGGGATTATATGCGACGCATGACACGGTCGGAGGAGAGTCCCAAACGTTGATGCTAGAGCTCCCATAATGGCTTGTCATTCGGCAAAGATTCGTAATCACGTACTTTTTTGCCCTAGTAGCAATTGGCGGAGGAGGTTTTTCTACATTAGGAAGAGTGGTAGTTCTATGGCAATGGGCCACAGAGAGATAGTGGCAGAAGGATGATGTCACCTTTGAGTCGGTAAATGTCGTTGGCTAGAGGCAGTCCTGAAGCAACGAGCGTCTTCCCTTTATAGATCTTAAATTGTTGGGAACCTTGCACGATTGTGACTCCCTTTCTATCGAGCCGTGGTGTTGAGATTAGGTTAGCTGCAGCTGCTTAGGAATAAAAGACATTTTCCAGGCATAATACGATATATGGCATTTGTATTTTGATAGTGCCTTGCTGGGTAGCAACTGATTGTGGCACCCTTAGAAGTTAGGTAGATTTTTACAGATACGGTAATGGTAATGGAGTCGTGATGCCAGTCTGCACGTGACGTCACGTGGCTCGTGGCTCCAGAGTCCAGGACGAAATAGCTGTCCGCTGGTGGATATGTTGGAGATGAAGCATTCAGGGTTAGGGTTGGTTCGCTTCGAGGGTCGGTATCACATTGAATCTGGTCGTCAGAATGGGCTAACAATAGGGTATCATCACTATCTTCATTCAACAGATCCTGCAAATAACTTGATTCGTTGGTGGGGTCGTTATTATGATCATTAGTATGTTCTTCATCCTCTATTCTATATTCTCCACCCTCGAGGACCTTTACGGAAGTTGGGTCTCATATTAGGTTTTGCAATAGAGGGCTGGGCCGGTGGTTTCGTCGTAGATGGAGCTGTTTGTCGTGTTGCATAATACTTTCGTTAGCCCTACACGAATCTTCCTGATGATTATACCTTTGACACCAACCACATTGAAGCTGTGACGGCGAATGGGTTGTCGTGGGTGTTGGGCGCTTATCTCGCATGCAGCTGGATAAGGCTAATTTTATCGAACTTTGCGGAGGTTGGGTAGTTAATAACTGCTCACCGTATAGTTACGTGACTCGTATGACGTTCAGAAGTCAGGCGATAGAAGGCGTCCATTAATAGCGTCTCGACCGCAGTAAATGTCGGAGCTGTTTGTAAAAAGATGACTGCCTTTTCTGGCGACCATTTGGTGTCTCTGATCCCAAGTAAGGTATAAAAGATGAGGTCACTATCGGTTACATTTCGTCCTGAAGTGGTAGAAAGGTGTTTAATAGCTGTCGAAGTAGGCAGTCATTGTCTCTTGCTGTCCCATGCTTAAGTGATGAAGCTGGTCTAAGTACTGTAGTTGTAGTTCAGGCCTGTTAGCTTCATACCGGACTATGAGGTCAGTCCCAACGGTTTTTGCACTTTTGCTGTCTAGATAGTGGAGAAGATGATCATCGGTCAGGCATTTCAAGATGAAATACAAAGCGTATGCATTACTAAGCCGATGGGCTCGTCGAAGTTCTGCTGGAGCGTCCTGTGAAGGTGGATCATCGGTCAGAGCTGCGGCATTATCATCACGACGCAGTGACTACAGCTCTTGGCTTTCCAAAGTAAAAAGTTGTTGCCATTCAAGAGTTGTTGCCATTGTTGCCCTTGTGGAAGGTTTGTTCTTCGCCGCCGTTGGCCATTTGAAGTGAATAAAGTTTACTGGATTGGTGTTCTGGTACCGTTACAGAGATCTTGGTCTTCTGAAGGTTTAAACCAACATTTTTAAAACCTCACTCTGAACAGGGTCCTGGTATAAACGTCTTGGGGTCCTTAACGTTAACGTTAGTATAGATCCTCGGTTTCAGTCAGGCCAGGAGATCCTAGAAGATGGCGGCGGTAAAGCTTAGCATCCGTCGTTGTTGAGGTTTTGATGACATCAACGTACGGATACCAAATGAAGAGACAGAGGGGCTGATTCATCATTGATGTACAACGGAAGCATCAGTTCATCTTCAAACGTCCAGTTGTATTTATCATATAGAAAACCAAAACTGGTAAAAGGGTCCGCCAAGTTCCGAATGGTTCGGCCTTCAAAGGAGTGATATCAACACACCAAAACATTCGCCAAGTTAATCACACCTCTTAATAGTTCGAAGGTTAAATGAAAACTAGAACATTGCTACTTTTGGTAGCAATGTTCAAGTTTTCATTTAACGTCCAAAGTATTATTCGGTGCGATTAAGTTGGCGAATGTTTTGGTGTGTTGATATCACTCCTTTGATGGGCCGAACCATACGGAACATGGCGGCCCCTTTTACCAGTTTTTGTTTTTGATATGATATCAGTCTTTTTTTTTAAATTGTGTATTAGACTCAACTCCACTACCGTGCAGATGTGTAATAAAGTGGCACGTCAACAAGAAATTGGTTTTCCACAATTTCATACTGCCTTTTCCCTAGAGGCCGAACCATTCTCAACTTGGTCACCTCTTTATAGGTTTTTGGTTCGGTTTTAATTTTGTTGTCATTTGTTTTATTTCGTTAGTTTTGTTGTGTTGATATAACTCCTTTGAAGGGCCGAACCACTCTCAACTTGGTGGCCTCTTCACCAGTTTTTGGCTCTGTTTATTTTGCTTTGTTTTTAGAGTTGGTTTATTTTTCGTGAATTGGACGTGAATACAATTTCTTTGGCAACGTTGTTTAGATTTATCGTGCTACACTAGTGTGTCTAGGCACTCACGTCAGTATAGACGCTGTCATTTTCCGAAGTTTGGCTGCCCAATGAGAGACGATGCTGACAATACAAACAATGGTTGTAAAAATAGTTTCGTACTTACGCGCCATCCCACGCCATCCTCGTTACACCCCTAGGCTCCAAACCATAAAAGGTACGCAGTTCGTATCGTACTGCAGCCGTTCGTCCAATTTCATAGCTGGAACCCTTCCCGTTATCTCGGTATCGATGAATATCACCCTATGGATATTAACATGGGGATGAGCGGACTAAAATTTGCTAGCTATGTAGGTAGTTACACATTATCAATGTTATTGAGGGTCAGATTTTGCATTGAAAGCAGCTTAGCTGGCTTTCCTACACGAGTTAATTTTTGTCAGGTGGGTCATTGCTCTTGATTTCAACACAATTTAAGCTTTTGTACCGCATTATTATTTTTCCACAAGTACCTGAATGTGTCCAACTATGCTTCAAGATACAAGACACTGACGCTATGGCGTCGCGCTACAATGGTTTACAACCTCGACAATTGACTTGATGTGATGTTTGTTGTGATGACTATTGCCTAACTTGGCGCGACACACTAGCGTGTGTCTAGATTCGAGGCCCGAGCCTGCCTGTAGGGCTACCCACGTTTTGCCTCTCAAAGGTTACAACTCGCTCTTTAGTCCGGGGCCGAGTGGCATCCCGTGCAATTTTCGTGGGAGAAACATGCCACCTATGGCAAAGTGTTAGTATGGTCACAGGCTTTCAAAAAATCTTTGGTGTCAACCCCGCATTTTTAGCAGGGGTGGTGGTCGGATTATGTACCTCTCTTTAAAATAGGACTAAGTAGCAAAATTAGTGAACCCCTATCATGTTTGGTATCAAATGAATGGTGTTGGTCCACAGATAATTAATAAAGTACAACATTTGACATTCGACCTCATTTGACCAAATATTTTTTGTTGTAATCATGACTAAAAGTTTTGGTAATCTGCTCGTCAAGGTTTAGTTCTTCTGTATTTTTTCCCCCGGCAATATAATTTATTTTCTTCCATATAAAAGCACTGTCAAGTTTATGGCTATGAAAAAAAAAAACTTGGTAATGTCTTTGTTAGCAATTTTAATATTAAATTTAGTCTGTTTGTTAATTGTTTTGAAGTGTTCAAGTTGTTCCTTTGTATAATAAGTATTTTTACTAATTTGCGACCACAGCTTATTTTTTAAATTAATTTGTGTCAATAAATTTTTATTCATCCATTATTTTTTGCGTATTTTTCTTGATGTTTTTTTAGAGTCGTTTTATTCCTGTAATAAATATATGTTATTTTTCTTTCAATTTCTTCGTAAATTTGATTTGGGCAACCAAGCAAGTTTAAAAAGCCCCAGTTAAGGCATTTTAATTGTCTAATGATGTTTGCAGTGTTATACTTAGTATAGCACTTTTTACTAAGAATATCTGTTTTAATGGTTTCTTCGTTATTCCATAATTGAAATGCTGTGAAATAGTGGTCTGCTTGTTCACTTTTGATGACAAAGTATTTACATTCGCAATTTGATGTTTTATAATAATAATAATAATAATAATAATAATTGTGAAGGCAAGGACGTGAATTGATGATGTTGGGACAATGAGGACAAAAATTATCATGACTGGTGGATTTATTCGCTGGTACCAACGTTGTACATATTAGAAAAAAAAGGTGTACAGACTAAGCCTGTCTGGCTTCTCCTCATAAAAATTCAAAGGATTTTAGGATTTTAGCGAGCGTTAACCGCACCCGGTCATCTGCCCGACGAAGCCCTAAGGCCCTATGTCTCATAAAAATTGTCAGAAGAGAAACAATCCAAAACCCAACAAAAACGGGATAACAATTACTACCGAACTCACACGTACACTACCGTAGCTCCTTTGTAAAGACTGGCTAACAAACGTTGCCTACAATAAAGACTAGCACAGCTATTGTTTGTGAATCAAAATGATCTTTCGTAATTTTTCAGACAAGAATCCCCCGTCATTGGATTTACAAACGTTAAAATACCATATTAGAAATGTTAGTTACTCCTGGCACAAATTACCCTTTTAAACATTACCTAACTCAAAAATAAAGTTAAAGTTATAACCAAAGTTTTTTTTGTTATAAAACATTAGTTCCATCTTCAACGAACCCACAGCGTAACCATGTCATGAAAAATAATTATACATACATATAAATACACCAACTTTCAATTTACATAATTCAATTACAAGTCATAATAACGTGCTATAAACACTATCCCGAAATCTCAGTACAGTGAAAAATCCCTCTCCATGATACGCTTCATTTTTGCGCCACTTACGGTTTTTGTTAAGACATCTGCTACTAATTCATCCCCCGGCAAATATACTAATTCCAACATACCTCGTTTTATCTCGTCTCGTACAAAATTTGTCTCACGAGTATAATGTTTTGATGATGAATTAATTCCTCGCTAGTTCAATGGCGAATTTGGAATCTGTCTGCAACTGTATAGGATATTTTAACAGTTCTGGACACAATTCTGACACAAGCCCTCGCACAGATATTAGCTCCTTAGCTACGTCACAAATAGCATTTAATTCTGCTTCACAAGTACTCATGGCAACAGTTTTTTGTTTTCTGGTTGTCCATATTATTGGTACTGTGCCTAAAAATATTACAAATCCCGTTACAGATTTTGACCTCTTACTGGAACACCATGCTGCATCAGACTGTGCTCGTAAAAATGATATTTTCCCCCTATCATAGTGCAAACCATATTTTGCAGTACCCTTTAAATACCTAAGCACTCGTTTCAGTGCACCCATGTGTATTTGGCGTGGGTCATGATTGAGACGAGCTAGGCTTGTTACTTGGAAAGACAAATCTACTCTGGTATAATTAAGCAAGTAAGTTAGAGATCCTAATAGCTCCTGGTACTCAGTTTTGTTGATGCTTGGTGAATCTTTACAGTAGTCGATCTTTTGGTTTAGATCACCAACCCCTTTCACAGACTTGCAGTCAGACATTTTAAACTTATGTAATAATTTCTCAACATACTGCTGCTGTGTTACAAATATTTCAGATGGTGATACCAAGATCTTTAAGACCAAATAAAGCTGGTCTTCTACCTGTAAAATCTCTATCCTTTCTTTAATCTTATCCATGTAATAATCAGTGATTATAGGACTAGAGCTAGCAATCGCATCATCATCTACAAAAATCATGGCCACTATAAAACCTTCTATGGGTGCTGATGTGTACAGATAATAGACGCAAGGGTCAAATTCACTACAAGTTAAGCCTAAAGCAAGTAAAATGTCATTGAAAGTGTCATTCCAGTTTTTTCCACTTTGTGCTAAACCATATATGCTCTTTTTTAGACGACACACCTTCTGCCCCCCCTCACCAGTGTCAACAAAGCCTGGAGGTTGAGATACATATGTAGTTACTGGTCCAATAGGAGCCCATAAATAGGCCAATACTACATCGTAAAAAACGAGTTGATAACCCTTATACGCTGCAAAGCACAAAACAAATCTTATGGATTCAATTCGGACTATTGGGCTGTACAATAATTCGTAATCGACGCTCTTTTTCTGGTTGTAAGCTGCTGCAACAAGGCACGCTTTGTATTTACGAATTGGTCCATCTGGGTTCAGTTTGCACGCAAATACCCATTTACTACGAATGACTTTTGCCTTAGGCGGACGGGGTACTAAGTCCCATACATCATGCTTACTAAAATTTCCTAATTCGTTTTGCATAGCCTCAGGCCAAAACTCGCTTTCGTTCCCAGTTACAGCCTTCATTATACGTACGTGGCAAATGACTATTGCTGCCCAAACTACACCCTGGCATTACATGCAAGTTACAAACTGGTATTGTTACAACATTTTCACTTGCAAATACATTACCATCTTGGGCTACTTCACAAACGGTTTCACTATGGGGTGCACTTAGTCCTTGAAATACAACACAGTCCGTAAAATAATCCTCTGGATCCAACGATACAATTTGTCGTGCCTGTCCTTGTTCTCGTCGTCGTCTTTCAGCCATAACTTCCTTAGTGGTTCCTGGTGGTCTACCGCGACCTCGCCTTGGTTCTACTTGCTCAGCTTGCGGTTGTTGAATAAATTGGGCTGATCTAGGTGAGATGGAGGTGCTGGAGAAAAAAAAGGTGTACAGACTAAGCCGGTCTGGCTTCTCCTCATAAAAAATTGTCAGAAGAGAAACAATCCAAAACCCAACAAAAACGGGATAACTATTACTACCGAACTCACACGTACACTACCGTAGCTCCTTTGTAAAGACTGGCTAACAAACGTTGCCTACAATAAAGACTAGCACAGCTATTGTTTGTGAATCAAAATGATCTTTCGTAATTGTTCTGACAATAATAATAATAATAATAATAGTAATAATAATAATAATAATAATAATAATATATTCATTCAGAGTATGTGTACAAGGTTTGTACGACAACCAAGGCACGAAGCAAAATAAATGCTTGTATGTGCTCTGAAAGTTTATTTCACACAGCTAAAAAGTCTAGTAAATATTCATACATACAATTTTCAATATATTCAAACGTTACTTCATATAATAATAATAATAATAATTTTATTTTTCAACAGTTACAAAAATTCAACCTTCGTAACTGTAATAATACAGTTTGTGTGAGTTTAATAACAGTAATTTTGAATGATACAAACATTAATCACATCATCATCACAACTACGCATGTGTAGAATGCAAATTATTAACATAAATACAATTTTTTTTACATTATCATAATTCAATATTTCACTAAACAATTTATACAGAAAATCAACAATAAACAATTTAAACAATTTCTTTTCATGGCATTATAAGTCTATATTTTTTCCCCGCTTAGTTTTATAATCTTAAAGTTATATTTTTTATTTTTCATTAAGAAAGATGAGCTCCATTAAACAGCTCTTTATTCACGCAATTTAATAAATCTTTTAAAATTTCATTGAATAAATTTGGTATAAAATACACTCGTCTTCTCTTCCCATAATTATTTTTCCATGCAGGTAATTTATAACTATTTTTTGGCCGCTCTTGATTCACTCGGTTTATTTATTTTTACCTTAAATTTATAGTCAAAGTAATACTTTGTTAAAATAACTAAATTTTTCATTTGCGTTATTTTCATAATTCTATTTTCTTTAAAGAGTATTTCCGTTTTTGTTTTTTTGTATTTATCCCCGAACAAGATCTTAATTAATTTATTTTGAACTTTTTGTAGTCTTTCAAATAGATACTCTGAAGTCTGTCCATAAATCTCAATGCCATATCTGATCACACTTACACCCATGCATCAAAAATTATTATTTTTTGTTTCTTATCTAATATTTCTTTTAATCTATAAAGTTTTGAACATAACTTTCTTAATTTATTTACAATTTCTTTAATATGCATTTTAAACGTCCAGTTTTTGTCAATTTCAATTCCTAAGTATTTCATTGTTTTTCCAATTTAAAGCATTTTTCAGTACATGGATAAGTTTGATTTTTATAATTCAAATTTGTACAATTTCCAAAATGTTTTATTATCCATGTACAATTTTTTATTTTCATTTTTGGTACTGTAATGTCCATTTGTAATGTCTTTTCTTTTTTCATTTGCAATGTAGTAATCATTTATTATACAGGGTGTCAGAAAAGTCATGGTCATAACTTATGACCATGTATGTAGTACGTAGTAGTATGTAGTAGTAGTATGCAGTATGTGGTACGTAGTATGTAGTATGTAGTAGTATGTAGTAGTAGTATGTAGTATGTAGTACTCATCTAGACGAACAAAAAAGTCCATATAAACATAGGTCCGGAATCGACCGATTTCCAAGATCAAGTGACCTTTGTCCCACAAAAATACACGCATTTTCAACCAACATTCAGGAGCAGTGAGCTAAACTCAGAAACATACAAAACAATGTCTCTTAAAGACAAGTGAAATATCCCCAGCCTGGAAATAAGCGATGGTGTTTACCCCCTTTACCTCAAATTGGTAGAAGCGTCTTCTTAGTATTTTGTAAGAAAGCCAGTTCACACAACAAGACACTGCGCTCTTTTGGGATTCACTCTACTACATTCAGCGTGCCACACCATGCTGGCACACGCTCGAGGCTTAAAAATAAGTAATGTCGAAGCAATGCGAAATGCTGAGTACGTGCCCCGCAAGAGACGAATTTAGTTGTGTGAAGTCACAGAGGCCAATAACTTGACCTGAGAAGCGTGCGGCACGAGCGGAGCGAGAGACCACCACCACCAACTCGCTTGCTCGCTGCTGCTCCCGCCGCCTGCTCTCGGATCAAGTGACTAGTCCCTGTGTGTGAAGTCAGTGGTGTGAGGACATATTCAGCCATGATCCATTCGTGATAAGTCACTAGTTTCTTTTCCTGAGAAACCTACAAAACGAAAACTCGCTGGAAACAAAATTATGGGAACGTAAGGAGGTATTGGTTGAATACTGAAAAGATGCAGGGCAATTCTCCACGACATCACAACAGATGTTCAAAGTGGCCGCCATTTGCCTGGATGCATGCCTCCGCTCTTCTGCTAAGGGATGCACGGATTCTCTCGTATAGTCCTTGGTTTTGCCTCACTTGTGCCTCAGTTTCAATGTTTCTTGAATACACGAGTCCCTTTACGTAGCCCCAGATGCAAAAGTCCAATGGGTTCAGGTCTGGTGATCGGGGATGCCACGGACGTAGTCCGCCTCGGCCAATCCATCTCTCTCCAAACAGTTCATTGAGGTGTTGCCTGACAGCAAGCTGGAAGTGGGCTGGTGCCCCATCGTGCATGAGCCACATCAACTGACGTGTCATGAGTGGGACATTTTCGAGTAGGCCAGGTAGGTCATCTCGCAGGAAGGTGAGGTATGAATCCCCAGCAAGCCTGTTGGGTAAAACATGCGGCCCTATGAGAACATCCCCTACGATACCAGCCCACAGATTGATGGAGAACCGATGCTGATGCCGTGATTGCAGGCTCGCGTGGGGATTTCCATCAGCCCAAACATGGGTGTAATGGAAGTTGACAATTCCATCACGGGTAAATCCTGCTACATCAGTTAATAACACATTATGCAGGAAGAGAGGGTTAGCAGTGCAATGCAGCCACTGGCAGAATTCAGCCCGTGCCAGATAGTCGTTTTCGTCTAGGGCTTGCACTCTCTGCAGGTGGTAAGGACGCAGCAATTGTTCATGGAGGATTCTCCAGACAACATCATGGTTTACATTTCCTGCTGCGGCAATCTACCGTGTGCTCATTCCTGGGTCCTCGTCAACTCTCTGTAGCACTCGCTCTTCCAGTTCAGGAGTTCGGACTGTTCTTGGTCTTTCCTCTGGAGCGACTTTGCGTGAGCCACGCTCACACAGACGTGAGTGGATCCTTGCAAACATACGACGGTCTGGATGCCTTCTGTTTGGATAGGTCTCAGCGTACAACCGTGCAGCTTCCACTGTGTTTCCATTGGCCTATTGCTCTGGCAATACGTACAAACACATAACCAGACACTGTAATTGTGAGATGTACTTGTGGTCAACACATGGGGAATGTCTGGGCACAGCTCATGAACTGGGGATTTTTCACTTGTCTTTAAGAGACATTGTTTTGTATGTTTCTGAATTTAGCTCGCTGCCCCTGAATGTTGGCTGAAAATGCGTGTGTTTTTGTGGAACAAAGGTCACTGGATCTTGGAAACCGGACCTACGTTTATATATTTTTTTTGTTTGTCTGGATGTGTACTACATACCATGTAAGTTATGACCATGACTTTTCTGACACCCTGTATTAAAGTCATGTTGTAAATTATTTATCATTTCATTGTAGTCCCTATTTATAGATACAAGAGCTGTATCATCAGCAAACATGTAAATATTAGCATTTTCTATAATATCAACAATGTCATTTGTATAGGGGTCCAAGTACAGATCCTTGTAAAACTCCGTGTTTACTTACAATTGGAAAACTATTCTTTTCTTTTAATTGTACAATTGTTTTTCTACCATGTAAGTAGCTTTTTATTATATTGTGTATTTTTCCTCTTAAACCTAAATTATAACATTTTTTAATAAAATGTTTTTATCAAAAGTTTTTTTTAGCTCTATTAAGACAATTCCAATATATTTTCCTTCGTTTAACCCCTTTGTTATTAGGTCGTTTAATTCTGATAATAAATCGATAGTTCCCATATTTTTTTCTATATCTAAATTGTGATGTTAGATTTTTACAGTTATTAAAGAATTTCCATATTTTATTTACAAAAAAATTTTCCTGAATTTTATCAATTATGGACAGTAAGCAATAATAATAATCTTTATTTGCATACGTAGCTCGAAGTTTACACAAAACTTGTGTGAGCAGCAATACACGAAAATCACATATAATAAATAACATCCTAATAACACACAAAATAACACAACCTAATAACACAAAGTAATGATGTTATATAATATATCAACCTTATTATGTTTCATTTATAATAACCTACTAATGAGTAAGATAATAATTATATATAATTACACTTGTTGGTGTTTATTTTATTATATTATTTGCAATAATCCCCCCCCCCCCCAAAAAAAAAATTATAATAATCCAAAATGTTTTGTTTTCTTTCAGGGCTATTTATTTTTCACTTAGAAGATATTTATGTTATCTCCTGTTTTAGTTTTGTGAGACTATCATAATTAATAGGTTCATTTGGTAATTGGTTAAAAATTTTTGGTATGTAAAACTTTTGATTTCTTAGTCCATACTTATTAAACCACCTTGGTATTTCATAGCGATTTGTTTGATTTCTTATTTTGCTTGTTCTTTCAATATTGCACTGTTTATATTTATAACTATGGTAATGTTTTGTAATAATTATCTGATCTCTTAATTTAATTATGCTTAAAATTGTATTATGTCTAAAAGTTTCCTGGTATTAAGAAGTGAATTTCTAAAAAGAACTTAACAATTTTATTTTGTAATTTTTGCAGTCTTTGTATGATATAATCACTGGCAAAACCATATACTTCAATTCCATACCTCAAATGGCTTTCGATCCAAGCATTGTATAGGATTTGTCAATTCTTATTATGCAATATATTTTTTAAATTGTACATTTTTGCTAGTATGTATCGAAGTTTGTTCATAAGTATTCTTACATGCTTCTTAAAATTCCAATGATTATCAATCTTTAAACCTAAATATTTTGTGTCTTTTTCTGTTTTTAGTAATTTACATGTATTTTTACATTTTAATTTACTTTTTACAGTTAACATAAATTCACAGTTTTCTCCGTGAATAATATTTGAATCATCATTTCCTGTCATTTTTGGTACTGTTATTTCTATATAAAGTGTCTTTTCGTCACTTATGTACATTTCATTTTCAGTTAACCAGCAATTTAATATATCAAAGTCATATTGTAAATTTTCTAACATTTCTACTCTTTTGAAATTTATTGATAGTAAGATCATATCATCAGCAAATAAATAAAGCAAAAATCTTTCTAAAATAGAACTTACGTCATTTGTATAAATCAGAAACAATAGGGGACCCAATACTGATCCCTGAGGAACACCATATTGTATACTTAATTCATTACTGCATTCATTTTCAATTTTTACTATTGCCTTTCTTTCTTTTAAGTAACTTTGTATAATATTATTCATTTTTCCTCTAATTCCTACATCATTACATTTCTTAAGTAATTTGTCATTGTCAAAGGAATCAAATGCGTTCTGTAAGTCAATACAAATAGTTCCTACATACTTTCCTTTATTTAATGCATCTGTAATTAGTTCATTAATTTCCACTAACAAGTCATTTGTTCCCTTTTTTTTTTCCTATAACCAAATTGTATATTACTTAAAAAATTGTATTTTTCCATAAAAGAATTAATTTTGTTGGCAAAAAATTTCTCCATAATTTTATTTATTACTGAAAGTAGGGAAATTGGTCTGTAATTATTAAGGTCTTTTTTATCTCCCTTTTTATGTAATGGACGTAAAGTTTGAATTTTTAGTAAGGCTGGCCATTTTTCTTCATCTATCATTTTATTTATAATTATACATATTGCATTTGACGTATTATTTTTACTCTCTTTTATATGTTTAGTCTGTATACCATCTATTCCTGTTGAGTTTGTATTATTTATATTATCTATGATCATTTGAATTTCTGGTGTTGTTGATTCCATAATATACATTGTTTTACTTGTGCTGTTATTTGATCGGAGACTTTGAAATTCTTTTTTATAGAATACTCCCTTAGTAAAATTGTTTGTTTTACCTTCATATTTAGATTTCAGTTTTGGTATCTGTTGTTTAAAATTTTCATTAAATTTATTACAAATTCGATTTATACTGAATTCGGAAAATTCTGTTTTTATTGTGTGATCAACGCTTACTAATTTCTTTTTCTTTCCTGTTAATTCATTTACTACATCCCACATTGTTTTATTTTCTGTTTTTGAGTTTTCTAAAATATTTGTATAAAAGGTTTGTTTATCCTCGGTGATTTTCTTTTGAACTTCTTTTTTAATTGAGTTATGCTGCTTTTTCAATTCTTCATTAATTATCTTCTGTGTTTTAATTTCTGACCACAGTTTATTTTTTACCTCAGTTAATTTAATTGTATCCAATGTTATCCATTCCTTTCTTTGTTTTATGTTTTGCTTATTTTTATTTTGTATAATTTTAGTGTTTTTATCATAAATACTTCTGATGATTTTATCTATTTCCTTATACATTTCGTCAATATAGTAAATTGTTTTAATATATTCCAATCTACTTTATCTAGTTCTTTAATTATTTCTTTATCATTGTATTTTATTTTATTTACTGTGTTATCTCTGTTAAGTTTTTGTTAATATCAGTTTGATTAATTTTAAAAGGTATTTTTGTGTTAAGAATCCAACATCCTGTAAAATAGTGGTCTGCAATTTTATCTTCAATTGTGAAACCTTGTATAATTTGATTATTCGTTTTGTATAAATATGATCTATACATGATATTTGTTTATAAAATTCATCTTTATTTTTCTTTTTAATAACTTCAACTCTAGTTGGGGAGTTTATTTTTTTTCAAAACCTAATTTTGCGAGTACATATTCGTATTTATCTATCAAATTTCGTTCGTGTTTGTCTGTATCTAAATTTTCGTGCTCCAAAATATCTATGTTTATATCCCCCAAATATATACATGTTTTATTAGATTTTTCATTTTTTTTAAAGTTTTTTTGATTATGCGATAAATTTTAATTTATTTGTATCTGGTTTTCTGTAAATAATGTTAACTTCAATGAAGTGTTCTTCAGTGTTAAAATTTAATATCAAACAATCATTTTCTTTTCACTTTTGTCTTAAGAAATACCATTATTCCCCCTCCTCTCTTAATATTTTCTCTTATAACTGTACTTTTTAAATAACCCTCTATTGCATAATTATCGTTTTCTTCTTCTTTAATATTGATTTCTGTTAGTGCAATAAGATCCCATTCGATTTAACTTTTTTCTAAGTTAATTAATAGTGTTTCCCAATTTTTTCTCAAACTTCTAATATTTACATGCAGAATTTTAAATGCATGATTATTTTTCACTTATTTTCAATTCATCAAAATTCTCAGTAGTGTGATTTACGAATTTTATGTTGGAATCACTATATTAGCTTAAGTTCAATTGGTTAAATCTAATTCTGAACAAACTGTGATGACCTTCTGTTCATTTTCGTTCTTTCTCATTAGCACTACCTACTTGATCTTATTTTCTTTTGCATAGTTTTTTGCCTTCCAAAAAAAGACTCATAAAATGGGCTCATGTTCTCATTAATATACATTTTCTGTTTGTTTCCATTCTTGTATATGAGATCGTTTGTTTTGTTTTTTTTCCTGTTGTTTAGCCATTCTGTTCGGTACTCTCTATGTTTGAACTGCATTATAATACTGCTTGCTTTGTTGGGATTCTTGTTTGGAATGCGATGTGCAGCTTCAATTTGATCATTTCTGAAGTGTTTCACATCATAAATGTCTGCCAGTTTTGGTATCAGTTCAACTAGCTTCTCATCATCCATCCATTGTAACTGATTAATTTCTAAGTTGCGGTTCCTGTCATATTGTTCTTTCTCTTTAGTTTCAATTTCTAATTGGCGGATTTTCAACTCAAGATCTGTGCTTTTTACTCCTTTTCCTGTTTCTATTTTTGTTATTCTATCTTCCATGATTTTTAATTGGTCTTTAATTTCTGCATGTTCTTTCTTAATGTCTTTTTGTCCTTCTGTCAGGTAGTTCAAAGATTTTATAACATCTTGTATCTCTTGTTGCATCCCTATGAGTTTGTCATATTTTGAGAGTAGTTTGTCCATTTTATTGTCCATTTTTTCAAACAATGTTTTTAGAGACAAAAAATCTTCTATTTTAACTTGATTTTTAGTAATCTCTACAATTCCAGGTTGATTTTTCTTTTCTGGTGTCCTTTTCCCGGATCCCCTAGTGGATCTTCATAATTTTCGTTATTTTCTGCATTATCCTTCACACTGTCGGTTTTTCTGTTTGTGTTTGCGTCGTTTTCACTTTCATTTTCGTCTTCATTTTCTTTATTTGTTGTATCTTCTTGTCTGCATCTTGCACATTTCCATGTACTTTTGTTCTTTCCTTTTGCTTTCCACGTTGCCACTGATATACCTGAACATTCATCAAAGTGGTATTTTGATTTGCAGTTAGCACATGTTACACAATCATTTTGTCTACCTAATTTCTCTTCACAATATCCGCACCTTGACATTTTGTGTAAAACGTTTACTGAACCTCTCTTTCACTTTACGAATACGAGTTTTATTTGGACGCAGTTTTCCTATCACGCTCTTCCACCATCATTTGTACATATTACGTCATTTGTAATATTGACGTCATTTGTGATAGTGACGTCATATGCGAACTTTATTTTCGTAACTTGGAATCTCGCTCGTACAGTTCAAAAGTTTAAGACGTCAATCCTCCAAAAGTATTGCACTAAAAAACTTGCTGTTGGTCTCTAAACACTCACCAGATAATAATAATAATAAAATTTTATTACAATACAATGCTTACATTGTATGCTCGAAGCTGTTCATAGACAGCTTGTATGAGTTTCAAAAAAATATCATATTCATTGTAATTTACTTATTTTCAACATGTCACCATAGCCTAGCTTATAGTTATATACACATTTATACAATATTCAAAGTCTCGTCATCTTATTTTTATTCTATCTTTATATAGCTTTTACTTATTCACTGAAAACCTTGTTTTAGAAAAATTTTAGCTTTTAAGTTCGCTTTTAAGTCTTTTATTGTGCAATAATTCACGAGTTTATCAGACATTTTATTGAAAATGTCGTGTATGTACCATTTTTTATTTCTTTTTCCATACACGTTGTTCCTTCATGGCAGCATTTATTTTGGTGTCGTTAATCTTAGTCTATTCCCTCTGTGTTCAATTTTTGTTTTGTATATATTTGAATAATAATTTTTTTTGTAAATTATTATATAATTTCGCAATTCTATTATTTTCATGATCTTCATTTCGTTGTATATTTCGTGTGTTTTAGTTTTCCCATTCCGAAATAACACTATAATTATTTTGTTTCGAATATTTTTGTAATCTTTCAGTTAAATACTCTGACACAAAACCAGACAGTTCTATTCCATATCTTAAAATACTTTCATTCCATGCAAGATTATTTCAGTTTTCTTCATCTAATATCTTTCTTACTGTACATACCTTAGGTAAAGTTTTTCTAATATTTTGTCTTACTAAAAGTATACGTGCTTTAAAATTCCAATTTGTATTTATTTTCATTCCTAAATACTTTGTTGTTACTTTTAGCTTCCATTTTACACATTCCTTCTTATGTTTCGTATTTTTCTTATCTTCATTTAAACTTTCAGTTTCCGTAATATTTTATAAACTGAAGTTTTCATTTTTGGCACTGTGATATTAATTTGTACCATTTTCCCTTTTACTAATGAATAGTTCATTTCAATAAACCAGTCATTTTATTGGTTTAAATCTTCGTGTAGATTATTAATCATTTCTTCATTGGAGCGTAGCTCCTCTATGAAGACACTCCAATGTAATCTGGAGTGGTAAGCTGGTATCGCTTACTGCCAGCCTAATTTAAGTACATATCCAATAAAAATGTTATCAATATGCGTGAAAACTAAACAAAGTTGGGCTTTAGTAAGTTGTCATAGGTGTCAAATCTTCTAAATTTAACAAACGTCTAAAAACACCAATAGACCTCGCAGTGACAGTATCGTTTTTTAGAGAATTCCACGGAGAGACCACCCTCACAGCAAAGAAATGTCGTCGATAGTTTAACCTGGATGGTTGTATAACCAATTCGAGACTGTGGCCCCGTGTCCTACACTCTGTGGAAAAATAAAAAAAAAAGGTAGGTCAACCCCATGAAGGCAGCGAACAGCCTTGAACACCATGACGAGGTCTGCCTTTAACCGGCGAAGTTCCAATGAATTGATTTTTTAAATTCTTAAGCGTTGGAAATAATTTACGTTTCGCATAACTGGTAGCCTTTTGGTGAAACGCCTCTGTACTGATTCAATGAGATCAATATCTTTGAGACGGTAGCGGGACCACACCGGGCTTGCATATTCCAGCAGAGTCTTCTCGCCTTTCGACCGTTATCAACGCTACATAGCTCACCCGAGAACATGGTCGTTCACCATCACTTCAGCCCTACTCTTAGTTCTGTCTTTCGGCCGTCTTCACCATTACCTTCGCCGGGATCGTCTCGCCAGATGCATCATTTTCCCTTCGAGAAGATGGAATACCAACAACCAGGGCTGATCGCTCTGGCAGCCGTACTCAACAGCTCCGTACAAATGCCCACCTTATCTTTCAGCCACTAATCTCCCTTCCGACGACGACCTTCTGCCGCCCACGACTCCCTCTCCCAACAGACCTTACGTCCGGTCGTCTCTCGTGGTCCCCTGCAACATCTCCGGCTGCTTCTGAGAATCGGACGAAAGCTCCAGCACCGCTCCTATTATCGAGGCCGCACTTTCGCCCTTCAAATCTAGTACGTGGCACTACCGCTAGGTGCGCCACCTCCTGCTCGCTTCCGCTTCACGCTTCCGGCTATTTCCCGCCTTCCCTTCCCAGGCTTTGTTGCCCCTGTCGCACACTGTTTAGCACCCGCCGCACATGCCTTTTCGCAAGATTTCTCATCTTACGTTACGTGATGGTGCGTACGAAAAAACTCAAGACCCTTCAGGACACTGAAGACCTTTATTTTGGTCGTACACCCGTTATTGATGACCCCAGTGAGTGCCACTGCCCGGGTCTCTGCAACCCTCTTCGAATCGATCCTCACAAAGTCAGCCAGTACCACCGCAAGTGTGAGTTTTATGAACGTCTTTGTGCAATCTGTGTTACCATTCCTCTTAACGACTGGCAAATTATCGCATATCGCCAACTACTCTCTTCCACTCGCAAACGTCAGAGCTTAGATCACAAACTCACAATAAAAAAATTCAAAGCTGATTCAACTCCAACCATGCAATCTCCTGCCTCCACAGTAGCTGCAATCCCACCCACTCTGGGTAACATGGAAGACGCCTCCACACCCATATCACAACAGTCTTGGTTCCAAGTTTCGGTCTCATCCGCAACTCCTGGCAGTACCGTGACTTCTCAGTCTTCTTACTCTGACATCGGCACTCCATCCTTGATCGCTTCAAAAGACCCTGTGATTTTCGAAGATGCCCCCTCTTCACATTAATGGAGGAAGTCACCAATCCGGAAGTTCCACTAACCACAGACGTGGATATTCCTGCTACTCCCCTCTCTCCACATCAAGAAGAGGACGACGACAATGACTTCCTTCGCCTCATTTCAACATCTCCATCCATTGTTTCTTTATCACCATCACGGTCTTCTGCTCCTCAAGAAACTCCTAAGGCTCCAACACAACAAGACTCGCCTCTCTGTGGCTTGGACGTGAAAGAGGCTGTTGAAGTGGACCATAACAGAATTTTCGTCAACTTACTACGCCACAAACTACGCCTCAATGTTCGTGCACGGAACCAATATGAATCTAACATTCTTTAAGTAAAACCGTACCTTCTTCAACTCCAGGACACCATTTTCCGACAACACTCATTAATTTCTAAGCTCACCACCAATGTTCACAATCTGGAATTCGAAAATGCTACTCAACTTAAGCAGCTCACTGACAACGTCCTGGCTGATGCTTTGCGCCGTAATCCTCCCCATCTGGTTTCAAACTCGCCTGACTCTTCCACACCCTGGGATCTCCACCCAATCGTGGACCTTCACAAGTCGAGTCCTTCATATCCCCGAATCGGACGGTTTCAGCACCCAGCTTTAACTACCATCTTAAGGGACCCCAGACTCAAACCGGACTTTCCCTGCCGGCCAGTTGAATTTTTCGATCACGGCATCATTGACATTGAGGCCGGCCCCCCCCCCCCCCCGGCTGCAATACTTAACATGAAACAATCCCACATCACAGAGGCCTGGAATTCCATCTCCGCCACCGCGACTTCACATGACCTAAAGGCACTCGCTGTGGCAATTCGACAATTCGGTGAATTCACTCCCCTTGCTCCCAGACATGGTTTCACTATCTAACACTCCATCTGCAGATATTCCCTGTGCCCCTTGCAGAGCCAAAGCCAGGCTTGGGCCTACACTCAAACCCTGCCTCTCACTAACAAGGCACTACACCCTAGCCAGCCTTCAAATCTCTTACTCCCAAAGAATAATCCCGACTCCCTTACCTGGCTGAAGTTCTGACATCCTCTTAAAGCCCTCGCTCCTCCTCACGGAATGCCGACCTTAAGAAGATCTCCACGGCTGGCTAGTCATATGAATTCTACAAATCAAAATTTTGTTTTTCATCAAACACTCCATACATCATCATACATAAACTGAAAGCCATAATCTCCCCCCCCCCCCACACACAAAAAAAAAGGCTTGGAAATCGAACAACAGGATCCACATCCTTCTCCACAAGCTTCTGGCGTTTCTTTCTCCACAACAAACATCACAATGTGATAATTGGACATAAAAAAAAACTCAAGAATGACCCTCTTTCTACAGACGAACCCTATCCAACCAGTGAGTTCTCAAAAAAAAAAACACCATCACTCTGGAAACACCAAGTCAAACAACTTGCCATCATACTGGTGACAACGCCATACTGGAGATGCAGTCCTCTAACAAAACCATCATACTGGAGATGTCGATCATACTGGAGATGCCACCCGTAATGATCCTTCAACAAGGTAACTGTCACCTCCTTCTAATTTGCTTGTTTTTTTTTAATAAATAAAATCTCTATTGATTTATACAAATTGGAAGGTTAACTTCTCCCAAGGGCCCCCTAACAAGTTCCCTTGCCCTGAAACTTTATGGTGACACACCGCCTCAGAACCCTAGGGAACCAAGTCAAAGGTGCCCACCGCCTAAATTGACGAGGTCAACCTGTCAATGCTAAAATTGACAGGTATAGTACTTTCACAACAAAGGAAGAACATTTTTCCGGCCCCCGGCCAGGCCGGCTAAAAATGATTTCTTTCGCTGTAGAAAGTACTATACCTTAAGGTCTATACCTTAAGTACTATCCCTGCCTCCCCTAACGAGCCACCCTTGACAAACCGTGAGACAAAGAGATGATGAGCCCGCGTAGCTCCCTTTTTTATATAGGGTGGGTTAACTGAGGCGGCAATTGAAATCTCAAGCAACCAGCAGCATCACTGAGACAGCAATGCTAAAATTGACAGGTATATTACTTTCTACAGCGAAAGAAACCATTTTTATCTGGCCTGGCCGGGGGCCGGCAAAATGTTGTTTTTCATGTACCACAGACTCAAACAGACAGATTGATTGTTGATAATAAACAGGTCGGGTTAGGTGGTAATAAACAATATTCAAGTATTTTCACTTTTCGTCGACCGATTTGGACGTTTGAATACACCATTTTCACGGTTTTTTCACCACCTTTCCAATGACCCAAACCCCAAGCAGCTGTCTCTTATTGTTTAGAAATTACAACAAAGCAAATCCGATCAGATCCGATTAACAGCCAAACAGCAAAGAAAGCGGAGCCCGCACCATTATATAGACAGTGGAACTGATGACGGCCCTAGTAGTTATAATGTACTGAAATCATAACAGTATCATCTTCGAAAAGAAAGAGATTTGTATTTTTACTAATATTTTATATGTAATTTGTATAAATTAGGAAAAGCAATGGTCCCAATATAGAACCCTGTGGAACGTCAAATTTTGAATTCTTTTAAATAGCTACTTTCTTCCTTTATTTTTACCAACATTTTCGTATTGCGTAAATAATTTTTAATAATATTATAGATTTTTCCTTTGAGTCCTATTTTCTCACATTTAAAAAAAAAAGAATTTCAGAAGCAAAAGTATCAAACGCTTTCTATAAATCCACTGGACTGTACCCACAAACTTTCCTTTAAATTCCCCAGTTATTATTTCGTTTATTTCTACTAACAAGTCAGTTGTTCCCTTGTTCCTGGTGTATAGCGATACTGTATATTTTTTACAATTTTTATTTTATCCCGAAAATCCCTGATTTTATTAGATAAAAATGTTCTGTTATTTTGTCTATTATTGATAAAAGCGGCAGTTGGTCTATAATTATTTTTGTCTTTTTTTTCTCCTTTCTTATATATCGGCCGTAATGCCTGTATTTTTTTAACAATTCTAGCCATATTTCTTTGTTAATTATTTTATTTATTAGTTTATTTACAGATTTGTTTTCTTTTGTCTTTTTGACTTCACCTTGTTGAGATGGAAGCTTTCTGGGTTTAACTGGATTTTGTTTTTCCCAATTGTTGATGGTGACGCAGACAATGCTTGGTTAGCATTTCATCGTCTTTTGGTCGAAATGGCTGCATCTTGCAGAGGCAGACCTCACTCCAAATCTTGTAAATCGGGTCCTACTTTACCAAAGTTCTTATGGAAGCTTGACTACAAGAAATTGATTGCTTGGAGAACATTTAAGAAAAACCCACTCCTCCTCCTAAGCAGGCTTATGAAAAGTGTGCTGATGATGCTGCGGCTGTAAACTCTTGGCACAACCAACTTGACATTGCCACCATTAGTGACGGCAGTTTGTCTAGCCTTTTCAGGCTCTACAAATTGACGACCCGTACTACCCGTACCTTATCTTTTTTTTCTTCCAATGGCAACCGCGTGGCAGATAATCTTGGAAAATCCAACCTTTTAACAACATTTTTCTTTCAAATGTTGTTCAGGGCAATCATTCATCTCCATTGAAAAACTTCTATTTGGGGTGTCAGTGGTGAGTCTTGCACCAACATTGTGTTGACTTTATGAGAGGTTAAGGCGGCATTGCTAGTCATGCTGTCACCCCGGACGACTCTTCAGCCTTTTTCTACAAGCAACTAGTTGAATTCCCGTCAAAAATGACGGGTCCTAGTGTTAAAAGTTGATTATGGGGGGAAAAAACTGCAGAAAATATTGTTTTTATACACAACATTGAAAATTGGAAATGGCTTCTATGAGCCAGAATTTGTACTGAATAGTAAAATTGAAATACGCCTAAAAACGGGATTAACGGCCAAAACCCGAAAAACGAACTGCCAAGGTCAAAATACATTCTCTTATTAAATTTGGAAAAGATCCGACGATGTTAGGCCTAACGAAATCAGCTTAACTTAAACCCCGTTAACATTGCACAGCTAACCCACGTTTCACCCTTTGTTAAAAAAAAAAGAGGCTCTAAAAAGGGCCTAAAAAAAAGGGCCCGAGAAAGAAATGTGAAGTTGGGTAAAAAAAAGCACGAAAAGAAAATACCCACTAAAGGAAACCCTAACCATTCCCTCGTTTCAGCATCAAAATAGCACAATTGGGAAAGCAAGATATTATACGACTGAAATTGGGATTAAGTTTGGGGAAAAAAGGCTAAACAGCCAAAGGGCTCTCGGTGGCAACCTTCCCAACTCTTCCTCTATTGACGCTACGTACGCTACGTACGTATTGCTGGCGCTGCTATTATTATGACCTTGGTTATCCCTCTCTGCCGTTTAGCGACGGCAGATGGGGTTGGCGGCAGAGGCGTTGCGTCGTGACGTAGGCGTTGCGTCTTGACTTAAGGCCTCTCCAGACAGAAGAAAATTTCGTGCGAAGCTATGCGCAACTACGTGCCTACAAGGTCAACATTGCAGCAATCGTGTGGTAGGAGTTGCGTTAAGGACGAATATTGAAGTCTTTTTTACACCATACTACGTCGGCGTGCAGCCGCGAGCAGCCAGTCTGGTTACGGCTTTAGCATTGCGTAGTTGCGTAGTTCTCGCCAGTTGGTGCTGTTGCTGGCGTATCTTCGCTCGCGTCCGGTGTTGCTGGCATATTATATGTATGATTGTTAAGCGAAGTTGCTCCAGGACTCACTTTTATTTTTAACTTGTCTATGGCCACCAACTATGTATCTTAAATGTGGCGTACTGCCAACATTATTCATGTGTTTAAGAAGGGTGACTCTTCCAACCCTACGAACTACCGCCCAATTGCTCTGACGACTGTTCCATGCAAGGTCATGGAGTTGAGCATCCGTTCGTTCCATTTAAAATTCTTGAACAACAATCAACTGTTGAGCAACGAACAGCGTGGTTTTTTGCTAGGTAGGTCTGTGGTTTTGCAACTCTTGTCGGCACTAGATCTGCGCCACTTCTGCTACGGATTTAGGTGTACCCTCGGACGTGATTTTTTACGATTTTCACAAGGCTTTTAAATCTGTGGTCAACTCCAAATTGCTTTTTAAACTTTCATCCCTTCAAGTTGGTGGGAATCTATATATAACTAAGGTCATACTTTTTTTCTTGTTTGTTTGTGTGTCCGCAGTAGGAGTCTCGATAATCCTTACCCTATTGAAGTCCATAGTGGGAATCTCGATAATCTTTATTCTACTAAAGTCCGTAGGCTTCGGCGACTGGGTAGTGGGCGACTGGTAACGGTGGTGTTTAATTTGTAAGGATCTTCAAGAATAATAATTGGCAGATATAGTAACGGTACAGAATTTTCATGCAAACGGAAAATCACAATAATGCTCTATAAAACCGGCCATATACAGGGGACTGCCCTAGTCTATACATAACTAAGATGTATTACTAAGATGTATAACATAAGATGTCTATGTATAACTAAGATCATAGTTTTTTTGTTTATTTGTGATTCCGCAGTGGGAATCTCGATAATACTTATCGCATTAAAGTCTGCAGTGGGAATCTCGATAATCTTCATTCTATTGAAGTCCGTAGTGTGAACCTCGGAGGCTTGGGCGACTGGGCGATGGGCGACGACCGATAACCGGTGGTGTTTAATTTGTAAGGACCTCCAACAATAATCACAACAATGCTCTATGAAACCGGCCATTATGTACGGGGGGGGAGGGGTCCTACCCTAGTATTATTTCGTGGACTACGTGTTTCCAGTCCGACCGTCACAGCGTGTTGTTATCGATTCGCTGGGTTCCTCAGTTTCACATGTGAAACGTGGGGTGCCACGTGGCTCTTTACTCGGACCACTTCTTTTGTGAACTATATTGATGATCTTACACACAGCAGCCACTTGTGACAGGCTGTGTTACAAATTCGCGGAGGACCTGAAATCTTTTCCCAAATCTCTTGCCTCAATGATGGCTATTTTTTCCAATCTGATGTGGATTATACTCAGCAGTGGTCCGAGTAGTGGCAATTACCGCTGTCCAAGGATAAATGTGCTGTTTTCCGCATTGGCTATTCCATTCTAACCTTAGTATTACCTGGATACGCATAAGCTGTTACTCCTGGATGTTGTTAAGGATCTAGGTGTCTGGTTTACTACTGATCTCAAGGCATCCCTACATTGCGCAAAAATTGCGACAACTACTTTTTGCCGACTTGCTATAGTAAAAAAGTGTTTTGCTGTTTATTATGTCGCGACCCTATTGTGGGCATTCAAAGTTTATGTACGCCCTATCTTGGAATATGCCAGTCAGGTCTGGTCACCAACATTGTTGCAGGATGTCGATCGATTGGAGGCAGTTCAGCGCCAATTTACGTGCAGTTTACCAGGTTTTAGGGGGTACCCACTTCAGGGTACCCACGTTTATCCAGGTTGTGTCCGGATTCGCTGAAGTTACACAGACTCTGGGCAGATCTCACTTTGACGTTTCGTATTCTGCATTGTCTTCTACCTGTTGATCTGCCGTTTTTTGAGTTTTCTCTGGTGGTCCAGACGAGGGGCCACCAAAATTAATGATACTCGGTTCTCATACTGAGTACAGAAAGTATTTAATTTCAAATCGTGTGGTCAAGCCATGGAACTCACTTCCCGGGGATGTGGTTGGGGGCCCCACCTGTCAACGCTTTCTATATTTTGTTAAGGAGTCATCCTCGCTCCAGTTTTCTTAAACGCACTTATAAGGAATGGCGTCAGTGGCCCTGTGCCCTGCCATAATCCTTCCCCCAATGGCTAAAGTTGACATTGCCACCATTAGTGACGGCAGTTTGTCTAGCCTTTTCAGGCTCTACAAATTGATGACCCGTACTACCCGTACCTTATCTCTTTTTCTTCCAATATTATTATTATTACTAGGACAGCCCCCCGTAAAGCCTGTTTTTCATAGCATTGTTGTGATTTCCCGTTTGAATGAAAATACTGAATTTCCCGCTAACAGTCGCCCAGGCTTTCATTAGATTGTCGCCAGATTACGCAGATTTCCACTCCCAATTATATTGAAGTCGTAGTGGGAATCAAGATAATTCTTTCGTTTGTTGAGCATTGATGAGCATTGTTGTAATTTCACATTTGCATTAAAATGCTGTGATTTCCCATTAGCAGTTGCCCAAGGTTTCATTAGATTTAGTTAGATCAGGATTAAGAGACAAAGACGTTTGCATGAAAATATGGTGACGTCACCAGTACTGTGTCTTTTTGTTGAAAACGCAGTTCGAATCATTACTTATACAGACAATTCCGTCATTCATTCAATATACAGGCATTCCGTTTGACAGCAATATAAACAAACAAAAGAAAAAAGCTTATCGAGATTCCCATTGCGGACGCACGAACAGTAGAAATAAGAATTAAGAGTAGGAATCTCGGTAATCTAGCGACACACAAACAAACAAATATTATTATCTTAGTTATATAGATTATTATTATTATTATTATTATTATTATTATTATTATTACATTATAATGGTTAAATGCTTGCTTAAATTGTTTAATTTGTAAGGACCTTCAACAATAATTGTCAGATGTAGTGGCGTCACAGTATTTTCATTCCATCGGGAAAGTTTGGGCGACTGTAAGGGTTGTGCTTAATTTTGATAACAGTTTGTAAGGACCTTCAACAATAATTGTCAGATGTAGTAACGTCACAGTATTTTCATTCCAACGGGAAAGCTTGGGCTGGAAAGTAAGGGTGATGCTTAATTTTGATAACCGTTTATAAGGACCGTCAACAATAATTGTCAGATGTAGTGACGTGACAGTATTTTCTTTCCAACAGGCAAGCTTGGGCGACTGTAAGGGTGGTGCTTAATTTTGGTAACCGTTTGTAAGGATCTTCAACAGTAATTGGCATATGCAGTAACGTCACAAACAGGAAATCACAACAATGCTCTTTTAAACCAGCCATACACCCGAGGATGCAATAGTTCTTTTTTATAAAAATATTAATACGAACAACTTTCCAATTACAACGGCTAAGACTTCGGAACACTTATGGAAAACAAAATAGCAGTTACACTTTGCCATTAAAAAAAAAAATTTTCTACGTAAAAAATTATTTTTTATTGACATACATTCTTCCTTAAAAAAATAATTACAGGGTTGGATAGTCTTGAATCAATCTTTAACTATATATATATATATTATATATAAATATTTTATCATGTGTTTTTGTTCTCATTTTGTTCGTTCCGTTTTGTTTTCTTATATAGCTAATTGTACTTTACTTGTAATAACTGGGGCAGTCCCCCGTATATGGCCGGTTTTGTGGATCATTGTTGTGATTTCCCGTTAGCATAAAAATACTGTGACAACAGAGCAGCCCCCGCATATGGCCGGTTTCATGGAGCATTGTTGTGATTTCCCGTTAGCATAAAAATACTGTGACAACAGA